>JAAAKL020000652.1:18276-38604 GCA_010016065.2 Carybdea cf. marsupialis auct. non (Linnaeus, 1758)
CTTTATCTACCACGTCCGAACCGATGCAACGGAACAGCCGAAGATCTAACAAGTCTTTGAAGTGTCATTCGTCGAAGTCTTTCAAGTACTCCTTCTAAGCCCGTCAAAACTGATGAAAGCTTAAGTATCTGTATCTACTCCTTTTACATGTGTAATATGGTTGTAATGTTTATTTTTTTATTACTTTATGGGAATTCTATTTCCAAGTCTGTTACTGCTTCGTCAGTACTTTGAGCAGGCTGTATTTTACGTGCGGCGACTCCGTAACACTACTTTTAAGCTGTTAATAGTAGGTGATTTAACTTTCATATCGATGATGTATCTGATCCATCTGTTGTAAAATTCATGAATTTGTTGAGCGCTTTTAATCTTAAGCAACATATTACTTGTGCAACCCACAAAGACAACCACACTTTATATCTTATGATCACTAAGAAAGATAAGACATTTGCTTATAACTTTAAGGTTAATAATTCAGCTATTTCTGACAACTTACTACTCTAATCTTATTTTATGTCCAAACCAACGCAGATTCTCTTTTTGTTTAGAAAAGCGAGATCCATCAACTAAGTTCCGTCTTGATGTCATGAATTCTAACTTGTTGACAGACACATTTTTTGTAATGGGGCAGAAGAGGGATACAATTGTTTTAAGAGCTATTTTTATACTAATGCTCCATTAAATTCGCGTATTGTTACCATCCGCCCCTCGTCTCAGTGGAAGAGAAAGAAGTTGTTGTCGAAAGGACTAAACTTCGCAGGTTACAATGCCGTTGGCGTCAGTCACAACAGACGATCGATAGAGACCTATGTCTCTAGCAATGCATGCGTGTGATCTACCTTATTTACGACAAGAAGGTAAATCATTATTCGACAATTATAAAAGAAAACCATTCCAATCAAAAAGAACTTTTCCGTAGCATCAATTAAATTTGACATCGCAAACACTCTGTGAATTATTCGTTATGCTCATCTACTGAGGAACTTGTCAATAAATTTTCCGATTTTTCACGGACAAAATTGCAAAAAACGGTCGAGCTTCCCCAATTTACATATTCTAACAGCCAGTGTGTTTAGTGTTTGTCAGAGCTTTGCGATTTCGCTCCTGCCTCCACAACTGATGCTACCGCTATTATTCAAGTCTTGCAAAGACGCTATACGTTTAAATCCGATTCCGGGATGTTTGTTTACAAAGTGCTTCCTGTCATCACTAACATCACCAATCTTTCCTTGAAGGTTTTGCATAAAGGGGCAGCTCCTGATCCCTAATTAAGGGGGTCGTTGCTAGATCTTGATGAATATGGTAATTTCAGGCCGGTGTCTAATGTAATGTTTCTTTCTAAGGCTACAGAGAAAGTGGTTGCCTCTCAATTACTTGATTATCTTTGTGACAAATAATTTTCATGAGATATACCAGTCAGCGTATAAGCCCTATAACAGCACTGAGACAGCGTTGATGATAGTTATACTGCGTGGCATTGACAACTAAGACTCGGTCATCCTACTAATTTTGGATCTGTATGCGGCATTTAATACCGTTGGCCAGGAGATTCGCCTGTCTTGTCTATCCATCACATTTGCAATAAAGGGGATGTACTAAACTGGTTCCGTTCATGTCACTACGACCGTAAACAATTCGTTTGCACCAATTGGGTGAAGTCCACAAAAACACGTGTTGAATAGGGTGTGCCCCGAGTCTCGATCCTTGGCTCTATATTGTATTTACCATATACAGAGCTTATAGTAGACATTCTGAAATTGGACTACATGTCGTATCTCTTGTATGCAGATAATATCCGGCTTTATGTCTCCTTTCGACCATCGATCCCGGAGGATATGGTCTCTGCTGTCAAGAAGGTAGAAGCATGTCCTGCTGCACTGGATAGGTGTATAATGGCTAATAAACTGAAATTATATAAGAACAAAAAAGAACTACTTGTTGCACTTCCCATAAAGAAACTGGCGAAACTCTCACCTCAAGTAGTCCAGCGAAGAACATCAGGGTAATCTTTGATGGGTCTCTATTTCTTAATATTTAAATTATATATGCAAGTCAGCTTTTCACCAACTGAGGTGTATAGCAAGGATAAGGAAGTATCTTAGTGCACAATCTGGGAACAATACTGGTCCATTCATTAACAACAATAAAATCGGACAATTGCAACTCTCTTTTATATGTCATCAAAAGCAATCTGTTCCAAAAGTTTGAAGACGTTTATCAATTTGATATCCAACGTTTATGACCATTTAACATCTTGTTCGCGAGTAGTGAGTTTACTACTAAATTTGTTCATGTAGGTAAAGATGTCTTGCAAGGTGATTATATAGAAGCCCTTATATTTAATCTTATCATAAATACATTTGTTCAGTACATGAAAGATTTGCTCAACATGGCTACTGCGACTCAAATTTTTTAAACCTCGCTATTGGTATTGATTTGCAGACAATGCAGCAGTTTTAACTGGTCATGAGTATGAGAATCAAATTCTCTTAAATGCTTTAACGACAAGGTTGAAAAATGTAAGACCTTTGGTATTGCCAAGGTCTGCTCAGTACCGAAACCGTTTCCGCCAAAGCTGCCGTTAGACAAAAAACCTGTGCCCGTGTGATAATATTCAAATACCTTAGTAGGTTTTACAACTTTGAACACTAAAAGACTTAACTAAATGATGACGACAATTGTATTCAACGTCTTGACCTTTTAACGTCACACCCCAACAATAAGCTACTGACATATCAAAAATATATCCGAAAAATTTCATGACATCTTAATATTTGTGACCTTAGTATTACGTGGGTAAAATCTGCATTAGATACGAAATGTCATAGTGCCTTTCGCAGATGGTTGGAATACCATTAAGTGTGACTTTAGATATCGCGTTGCTCTTTCAAAGCAAATATGGTTTGAATATTATTATTGACATGTCTAGAATATTTTAACAATGTCAGGTAATAATAATGAAAAAGTTGTGGTCTGAAAAAGACTCAGACATGCACTCTAGCTGTCAAAGTACAAAATTTTAAAATATTGAAAATGACAAATTCGCTAGTTGTAAATCCATGGTAGAATTTCCACCCTAAGAAAAAAAGCTGAAAAGAATTGACAGTAAGAACAAACTTAGTACTCAAGATATCGTTCTGAGGTCATAAATTAACGAAGACCACATTCGAGTTTAGCATGGTGCATTAACTAGTTTGCCCCAAAAGAATTTACAATGTTGACATTCACTACATAAACACCTCTCTTGCTACGTAAAAAGGTCTCCAACGATGGAAGATATCTGATAGCAGTCTATGCAAAGCTTGCCTGAACTGCCAGACTTTAATGCATGTCGTCTCTGGTTGCTTTGAGCATCTCTAAAAGGGAAGGTGCAATTGGAGACATGACTTCATCCTTTTTCATCTCGGCAAATTTTTATTTTAAAACGAAGATTTAGATATCTAAGCTGACATTCCTAGCTACATGTCTCCATCTATAATCACCGGTAATCGCGAAAGACCAGACATTATTATTTGCAAAGGCAACTGTTTGTATCTATTTGAACTTAACGTGGGATTTGTAACGATCTCCACGCTAATGCTACTACAAAGCGTGAAAAGTACCATCATTTCTGTACCCAACTAAGAGCATCATATTCTGTGAGATTTGTAAATAAGAGCAATAGGAACATTAGCTAAAGAATTTTAGTCATTCACTGACTTTTTAGAGTGTATTCGCATCAGTGAAAAAGAATCCTTTTACAACTCTAAGAATATATCTGTTTGTTTCATCCGAGCCATATACTTTCTGTTCTGTTGCAAGGACAAAGAATGTAACACTCCAGACTTTTAACTTGGTAATCAAGATCTTCGTACGTAGTGTTAACATGTTTGTGACTCTGTTAGTTAAAAGATCGCTTTTATGCCACGCAAGTTAATATGCTTTTCAAAAATTTGTTATTATAGTCTCATAGATAAATTGCTTTGTGTGTTGCTTGAATTTAAAAAAATTAGATATGCCTGTCAAGATTACCTAAATTACAGTTTTGTCCATGATGTAAATAAATATGAAGTTTGAAAAAATTATCAATTATTGCAACCCCTAAGTTCCACCTTCTTCAACAATGGCTTCGCAGCCTCTTGTTCCTCCTTGTTCACCACCCCCCAATTTCCCCCAGCGATTCCTCTGCAATAAAGCTTGGCTATAAAGAATTTCCAAGTAAATTTTTTCCCCAAAAATGTAATAAGTATTTAGATATAAATTTATCATATCTTCCAAGTAAATTTAATTTATCGCAAAAATGTAATAGATATTTAGATATAAATTACTATATTTTCAAAGTAAATTTAATTTATTGCAAAAATGTAATAGATATTTAAATATAAATTACCATATCTTTCAAGTAAATTTAATTTATCGCAAAAATGTAATAGATATTTAGATATAAATTATCATATTTTCCAAGTAAATTTAATTTATCGCAAAAATATAATAGATATTTAGATATAAATTACTATATTTTCAAAGTAAATTTAATTTATCGCAAAAATGTAAAAGATATTTAGATATAAATTACTATATTTTACTAATAAGCAAATGCGATTATAATCAGCATCTATCATTCTTGTAAAGAAGAGCACGCCATTTCCCGTGCTACATTTACATATGCTCCGGTTTTGGAAAGTTTTAAACCACGCACACCCCACCCTAAAACGACCTGCCCTACTTCATCCAACCATTAGTAGTTCCATCCAAAAATTAGTAGTTTCATCCAACCATTAGTAGTTCCATCCAACCATTAGTAGTTCCATCCAACCATTAGTAGTTCCATCCAACCATTAGCAGTTCCATCCAACCATTAGTAGTTCCATCCAACCATTAGTAGTTCCATCCAAACATTAGTAGTTCCATCTAACCATTAGCAGTTCCATCCAACCATTAGTTGTTCCATCCAACCATTGGTAGTTCCATCCAACCATTAGTAGTTGTTTTAGCCCACACTATGGCTACATCTCTTTCATAAATATGATTCGGCCGCACCCCACACCCCATCCCGTCTGATACTAGCATGTATCTTTATATAAGCTTGCTTCATGTTTAAACATCGACAATAATGAGATCGTAATCGGATTAAAACATATCAAGTATAGAAAAAGCGTTTTAAATGTTTTGAAGATGTAGATTAGAGTAATGTAATAATCGTTAGAAATAATAACAGTTAAACAGTCTATTTTATGTGCATTTTATACGCCCAAACATCTGTGCAATACTTAAATCTCCTCTCCTACTCCTTTTTTCTTTTGTACCAAGTGGTATAATTTTAGAAATAATGGAGCACAGTAATACAAATATATTGGAATAAAGCAACAAATAGATGAAATCGCATAGATTAAATACGCCACTCCAGCATTGCGACTACACAGAATCAATTTATTGATTGCAGCATGAGAGACGTTTGGCGAAAAAATTTGCTCCATCCATTTGAGATATCCCGAATGTCCGTCAAGCAAAGTCATATTTCAGTAATTCTTATCATAATTTTATTTCGTAATATCTTCGGAAGAATCTAGTGGCTCCGTACTACAAGATATTCTCGGCAAACTATGAGAAATTCGTAGGAGCCTTAGAGGCATTGTACAGTACTCAACAAACTCAGAGTTACAGTTGATAGTCCATATTTTAAATTATCAAAGAAGTTTACTTAAAAATTGTAGAACCTCAATCTATGAAATATGGCGTTCTGAAAATCCCCCATACCAAAAAAATAGAGGACATTTTTACTTGAGTTTTTGTTTTAAGATCAGGGCGGTCATTAAATAGATAAGAATTTCTATACCTTAATGTCTGCTAATATGCCGCAAAGAATAATTTTTGGGAAGATTTGAAAGGTTCCTTTGACACTGACTAACATGCTCATCAGATATTGGAGCTCTGTTGGAGGGTGTTAAAGGAACACAAAGATAAATTTTCCTACCGTACCAAACCAGAATACGTCAATATTAATAGCACCGATGTGTCGGCAATAATAAAATCAAATCCTTGCTTATTCCGACGTTTTATTTGCTATAAAATTAAAGTTTTTCTACTCCTATAACATGGTGTAGACCCTATCAGCATTCTATGTTTACCAAATAGAGCAAAACTTCCTCCGAAAAGCTTTCTGATTTTAATGCCAACGAAGCTGGCGCAAAAAGATTTGAAAGAAACTATGCGCGTCTGCTCTTTTCGGTAATTAACGGTGACTCTCCTTTTTATACGAAATGTTATGTGCTTTACCGTTTTCGGGCGAAAAATAAAGACATGGCTGTAGTAAAGAAATGGTAAGTCACGTCTACTACTTTTCAATACTCATGAAAATAGCAAATGGAAAAAATATAACTAGCAGTGGCCAGTACCATCAGGAGCACAGGATTACAAACATATTTGCACTCTACATCCCGAACTTGACACAGAAAATGGGTCCTTGTTTCCATAATGGTTCATTCTTTCGAGGTGGTTCATTCCACAAATTTTACTGAAATAAAAGACCGATAAACTCAATAATTTAGGAGGAATTTGATAAATCCGTTACTTGTAAATTCTGTATTTCGGAGGATAAACTATATCATTGACACTTATACTATTCTCTTTCTTAGCTCTTTTTGGAAATTTCATCCATAAATTTGTGGCTAATCATTATTGTTAAGGTTTCCAACTATTACTACAATTTTTTCAAATTTTAGGTCCAAGGTATGAAATTCCTTTGTAAGCTAAGTTATTTTTCCGTACTGGCACATGGTGCCTATACCCGAGGCCATGTTTAAGTCTGCTTTGGTAACAAGGAAATATCGCCTCTGTTAATCCTTTTGTATTATTATCATTGTTTTTACCCTGTTCAAGGCCGAAGCCAGTACTAGAAACGGGTTATTTCCTCTTCGGATGACAATCTATTCATGTCTATCATTCATGCTTTTCATGCTATTTACGCTTGCTATACATCCTATTTATGCATGCCGTCCTCCCTCTGTCCTATCTCTCGAAACATAGTTTCCCACTGCACGAGAGCAGATAACAGAGCACAGTACCTCTCGGATCGTGTCAGACAAGCTCAGTTATATATGAAGGGCCCGTTTTCCTAAAGAAATAATTTTCTCATTATAGTATAGGTGCTCTCTCCGAAATTCCATACTTTGCTGGAGGATATCTATTTTCCCTCCCACCCTCTTCTTTAAATGTAAAATTCAATACCCTGTCTGTGTTGGTACATGGGAGACCAATTATTGTTTGACAAGCTGATTATGAGAGAATACATTTCCATAAACTGAAAAAAGTTGTTGTTCCTTGTTATAATCCGCCTGTCAGTTCACGGTTACACTGTTGCGCTGTAAACACCGGTGCTATTCTAAAAGACTTAACGATCCTTTTCTATTTCAAGTGGAACACATTTTCTCTGCAATACGATTTTGTATACCTCACTCTTTGTCAACAAAATTATTGACTGAAAACTACCGCCTTCCTTTAGATATGGAAGTCTGCATCTGTAATTGCTTTCAAGCAAGTATAAGCCGAAGTCTATTACCGTAAGCCTATGTAACAACACCGACCTTATCCGTCAAGAATTGCCGTGATTCTTTCAGCCTCTTCTGGGTTAATTAAACCTTGTCAGGTATAGGTTGCGAACTGGAACTCAAATACTGAGTTCGCATCTTGGAAAGATATTCTTTTAGTGTATCTTTAAAGCGGACTAGTATCCAGTATGTCTCAGAAACAGGATTGCAAAAGAGTGTCAATAAGTAATCAGTGATCAGACTTCTTAATAAGCCTTTATGTTTGATAGAGCAAAACAGCTCAAACGGCAACCGGCGCTCTTTACGGTATTCGCATGAACTCCTTCGGACAAAAACGAAATTTGACACTTGATGATAGGCAGATTCTTGCTTTCGGACTTAATACAGGAAACAATTAAAGAAAATGTTTCGGAGAATAATGTCTAACAATAGTAGTGCTCTAAATATTCCTTTGTTTATTTGAGATATCTATACTGGATTTTTGTACCCATTTTGTAACCATTTCTTCGTGTACGTCTGGTAAAAAGCAGCCTGAAATATATAAAAATACCGTATTTCCTCTTATAAACGCTGCCCTCTGATAAATCATGAAAAGGGGTGTTTATTAGAAACATACCAAATTTCAAAATTTCAAACACTAAAATTATGAAGTTTGGTGTGTGCGAGATAATATTTACTGTAATGTTCGCATCTATCACACAATCTTCTTGTTACTTTTTCAAAAACATAATTTGTTTTACCTAATTAGTCATTTTGGAATTAACACCGCCACCTAAGAAACGCCTCACCTAAAACGTAGATTTTTAATAAACGCCGCAGCACTTATTAGAGGAAATACGGTATTCTGATTACTATAAAAACGGTAGAAAATCTTAACTTAACTTAACTTTTGTACAACGAAAAGCTAATGCTAATGTGCAAAAAGGTAAGCATCAGCAAATGAAATAATTAAAGTTCTGATAGTATGATAAACACAACGACAAGCAATAATGAACAACACGTAACAAAAAAGAAACGTCCGAAATGTAGTTTCCTTTATGGCGTGTTGATCTTTAGAAATATTGAAGGGAAGAAGAGACTTAGTAAAATATGCTGGTATAAATATTTCAAAACAATGTCAGATTTTATGAAAGTAAGTGCAATTATTTATGGTCTAATGTCTAATGGCATATTATCGTATTGTACAACGCTTCATGATAATAACATGCTCTCCTAGTACTTTGCAATTTGTATTAGTAACAAACTGGTTATTTCTCGTACCTTTTTTGTGTCTGATCAAATAAAAGAAGATAGTCAAAGGAATGTGATTCTTCTATATATCCTCGAAACTTGCTTATTGAAATAACTTATTGCTATGGAGTACGAAATTTTTTAATGGTTTGTGCTGACATTACCTCGATTTGAAAATCAATGGCGTCGACTCTGTAATGACGGAGTGTAGACATCGGTGTTATAAAATCTCCAAGGTGAAAAATCGTGGGACCATGGGGAATCGAACCCAAGGTCTCCGGATTGCGCAACACGACGCTTTTCCACTAAGCTACGGTCCCATACCAACGAGAGAGAGAGAAATTTGGGATGTCTATTGTTTGGATATTGCGTTAATGCAACTCTGTCGTGCCCAGTCCATACCGAGACATAAAAAATCGAATCCTTTTATTTGCCTCTCGTCATCAGCTGTGACCCAGCTATAAAGAGAAGAATTCAGTTATCTAATATGTGCCATGCTTTCGAGTTTGTGTTTCTTGACGCGGAAAAGCGAAGACACGGATATGGAAGCTACATAAGGAAATGCAAAGAGAAGCTGAGTATGTGTATTTTAAGGAAATGGTTGAATTTCTGACAAGTTGACCTCACAGTTTGCAGCTGTTTTTAATTATTTTTTGCCTGCGACCATACAGGGTTGAATCGGTAGTACCTTCGAAGTGGTGAAGCTCATCAATATTTTTATCCGCCAAAGTACACTATAAACATAAGTTCAGCTAGTTTTGTCCTATTAATAAATTGTTTTCAACGTCGATTGTAGGGATGCTAATGTATTTTATAATAGCTGATCGTCTCTTTATGTTTTCAGACCTACCAACCCCTGATAAAGGAAATCTGCATACCTATGATTCTGTATATTCTAAAAAAATAGGAGATTCACTTATTTTCTCGATTAAGGTTAAGAAAACCCTGTTTCCATTGGGAGCAGTCATTAAGTGATTGGAATTGCTTTCCTTCGCTGCGCGTGAACTTGCGAAGGTTATCGGCATGGGATCGAGGTTCGGCCTTGGAACAACGCAGAAATCGGCAGAAAAGCGGTAAACACAAGTACAAATGTAACTATGTAGAGCTCACTTATCACTTTATCAGTTGGTGTCACTACCTTTCTATAAATTGTTCATTTTTATATTTTACAGCTAATGTTTCATTTCAGAATGATCTTCCCCCAAAATCATGAGATTGAAGAGTCTTCCGTGACAAAAAACCTCTAGGCTCACGGCAGAATGGTGAGAGTTGGAATTGTCAGTGTTTTCTCATTCTTAGATGTTACTGACATGCGTATCCTCTATTAAAGTTATTGACTGATGGATTTTATGGCAGACACTAGGAACACTTAATCCATTGGTATGTGGAGAGGCTAACCATATACATACATCGTTCTGAGCTCATGAAGAGATACCTGGAATCAATAACATCCTTAAAAGAAATCACAACTATCAAAGGAACTGCTTTTTACCTTTTCCAACTCTTTTGAATGATATCGCTATTCAGTTCTTCGATATTCTCAAATGAGTAATGTCCTTCGATGTTTCGGGACTCCTCTAAAATATCGCAATACACTTAGGCCTACGGGTAAAATAAGTGTTTTTCTCTTCCTTTTTACGGGGATAACGACAGTTATCATCTTTTATATCATCCTCGGGTCAGGGTTGAAAGCCCGGTTGGGCCATTGGTGACGTCAGGAAGGGCATCCGGTCTTAAAGTGCTCTATGCTCCAAACAAGCCCCATGTACGTCAGCACCACCCTAGCCACTGCAAGGGGGCGATCACGGCGTTAAAACCGCATCAACATCATCATTGATGATCTGTGAGTAACAAGGTCTAGATAGTCTAACTGTTGAGGTCGGAAGGCATTCTAGCTGCCATACTAAAGGGAATGTATCAAAATTGCATCGTTTAAAAGTGTGAATATTATGCGCCATGGACGTCAACGTAAAAGCGCACCAAGTGCGATTATTTATAATTACTATCATTATTCAAATGTTTCTTCATGTAAACAGTAATTTAACAATTGAACATGTTATTTGAATCCTTATCTATTTTATGATAACGTTTCTACGAGTATTGTTGACGGCCTGTATATCAATTCGTGTAAGAAGCCTCAAGCACTTGTAAGCGCTATATATGACTAGGCCAACTTTTCACTCCGGTTTCAAATGTACAGATTAGTAGATAGCAGGTTCACAGATGGGATACAAAAACCCAACTAATGATTGCACTTTTGAAAGAAGTACGCATGTTCTCTTGCGTTTATTTTCTTTGTATCTTGGAAATCTTGAAAGATTATATTCTTTGTGCTTCACTTTCCAGCTCAAAGTACGCTTGCATAAAACATCGTAAAACCGAGACAGGACATGTACTCTTTGTGCCCAATTACCTCTCACACCTTCTGCGAGTTATTGTTGGAGCAATTTTTTGATAAACTCTCTCTTATTTAAACACAACTAAACACATTTATACACATATATAAACAATATATTTATTAAGATTGAGACGTTTGACTTCATTGACTAGTGGGGCAGTGCTTATATCAATTAAAAATAATTATCTCACACACATGATCAAATTTAACTAATTAACAAGAACTGTCATGCATCTTACAGTTACGGCAAAAAGCAAAGAAATCCGCAGCTTTAATGACATAATACATGAGGATACACAAAATGAAAACGAACTTTTTGCTGGCAGGTGTGTATGCATGTTTGTGTTTGCATCCCCACGGTGTTTGTGTAGATGCAAGGGCTTTCTCTATTTGCTACATTGGATTGGTTTCCCATTTTTGGTGTAGGGTATGGTATCACTAATGACTTTTATTCAACAGATTAAGTGTTAAATCGTTGTTGTTATTATTTTGTATTATGGATTTGATGCGTCCTATTGCAACAGAAGTAAAAGTGGATGCGTGGCTTCATAGTTTATCATCACGTAATAGATTATTTTGAAGGTCCTCACTGACAGTATGTTTCTTGCATTTCAGAAAAAGCGACCAATGCCTCACTTCCCCAGCCAGATGTTGAGAAAAACAATACCAATGAATAAATTTCTGTTGCACGTCTTAATGCATCCTGCTTTAGAAATCTGTAACATGTACCCTGGCCAAAGGTTTACACCACGAAAGCAACGGCGGCTGTGCTGGTGCACCTCGATATCTGCAAAATATCAAATGGCAGCATCACGTCTATGTCCTACGTTTTATGCCACTTTCACTTCAACATGAAAGTTATATCATGGCCATTGAAATGCTGGCCAACCAACATTGGAATGTGCACTCTTTTGCTACAAATACACATCTTTTCTCGCGAGAGCTAGATTACAAAGAGTTACAGTGACCCATATTTGTCAGAAAACAGAGTCGAGCTTGATCAATGATGATGATGATGATATTGATGATGATGATGATGATGATGATGATGATGATGATGATGATGATGATGATGATGATGGTGATGGTTATGATCGTTCTGGTACATCAGAAGTCTTATTAAATGGTAACTGGAAGTAACTTCAGCATATACAACGGACCCCTAATGACATGCCATTTCATTCAATTCACAGTCGTCTCTTGGCTATACACCCAAACAAACACTGATGACGTCTGCATAAATTGTGTAATTATGCACATGGCAACATCAGGTCAATCACTTGCAGAGGGCTTGACTTCACATAGCAACCAGAAACACTTCATTTCGATATCTCATTTTAGCTCGATCATGCAGTCGTTTATCGCAAGTATTTACAATAATACACTGGATCTTTAAGTTTTCTTTATTTAAAACTCGGGCAATTATACACATTTTGGTGAATAAAGCGCTTTTCTATCATGCGCTCTCGGACGAATAGAATCTAGTTTCATTTCCATTCTTGCTTTGGAATTGAGAGGACGTTAAAAATTGCATGATATTCCAAAGGTCAAAATAATTTGTAATACTAGCACGCAACAAAATGCCATATTAGTTCACCCTGTTCTGTCCATGCCATACGAGTTTTAATGCTAGTACGGAAGCAAATGCGATGACGACACAAAATTCTAAGAGCAGGTTATTGACAATCTCAAGGAATTTACGACAGTAATTTCAAGTTATGATGTGCTAATTTTTGGAACAGAAGACCCATATTCTTGATCAAACTTCAACTAATCGTCTACAGCTAGTTCGCCACCGCTACTCTTTCTGCCTATAAACTCATAAATTCTCTCTGTTTCCAAGGTCACAATCATCCAAAGCCTACAGTGGCATATTCAATTCCCAAACGCTGGTTCAGTAATTAAACGTTTTCCACACACAATCAGTTGGGTTATAACTGCTGGCTTATAATACCAAAAAGTTTACTATATTCTATCAAAATAAACGTTATAGGGGCTTAAAGTCAGGCTGATCATCTCAATCAGTCTGCTATGGCCAAGTTAACTGAAACAACATTTGCCCACTAGATTTTGAAAGGATCTTTAAACATCAAAACATCAACCCATCAAATAAGCGAACAATAAAATAATTTGAAAAGCTCACTTATAGAAAACGGCATCAATCCTAGCAGCTGTTCCTCCCTTACAATCAGTTGCAAATATCGTAAATCCCTAAAGAAGCAATTGATAAGGGACGTTGCATTCACAACCATCGATAAACAACCTCCAGGTCAAGCTTCTATCATCACAGATCGTTCCCATATTTCACATTCCGATTGTTATAAAATGTCAAAATATCTTAACTCTCTTACCTCCTCAACACAAAACGAAATATTCTCTTCGTGTGCACTGGTAGCTTTGGATATGACAACATAGATTTATCCCCTGAAATCAATTTTTACCATGATTGATGTGGATCCAATACTATGAAATCACCGGCTGCAAGTTGTTGACGAAGACAGCCAAGCGTAAATAATTCCACGTGACAGAAAGATCTTGTAAACCGCTTCTATCCAAACTTCGTGTAAATCATAAATGACATCTATCTATCTTGTGATCGGGAAATCAGATTGCAATTTTTTGCCACTCTGATATACGATCGTCGAATAATTCCCCACTCAAAACAAACTATCCTATTGTTAAAATTAAAAGATCGTATTTCTGCTCCGGGTTGATATGGGGAACACATGGTGCGTACCTAACAATCCAGATGGCTGAAATGAAAAGTACCTCTTGTTGTTCGTCTAAACCCCCTTTCTTCGTGGTAACGTTGTGGTATTGATGGACACCTGTGAACATTTCAAAGACCGTTCAACTGTCGTCTATGGGTGTTATCAGAATGTCTTCCCCTTCTCGCATGGGGGAAACACTTGAACTAGACGAGAAACGGAAACCTCCAAATGGGCTCTTTTGTCCCGATATACAAAGCGATGTCTGGTTTTAGAATTCCGGGGTCCGTTTGGACTCCCTCCTTCCAAGGTTCAACTTCGGGAGTTGGGGGGAACGAGGAGTTGGAGATAACAAATAATACCGGTAGGGCCTACTAAGTATGAACCTGGCTCTTCTTAACTAAGGAGCTCTTTAGGTATAGGATTGCACTGTCAAAAAGA
This sequence comes from Carybdea cf. marsupialis auct. non (Linnaeus, 1758), assembly GCA_010016065.2. Taxonomy (NCBI): domain Eukaryota; kingdom Metazoa; phylum Cnidaria; class Cubozoa; order Carybdeida; family Carybdeidae; genus Carybdea; species Carybdea cf. marsupialis auct. non (Linnaeus, 1758). Next base: position 32,580 of record JAAAKL020000652.1, read on the forward strand.
GGGCATTCGACGACCTAAAAATAGGTACGAAAGACAGGACGCACAGGGTTGACTAGAGAAGTGAAACCAATTTAAGGAGACAACACACCAGCCCCCTTAGCTTCGTTATTGTGACAACTTTAGTCGCGGAAAGTACCGTATGAGGAGGGAGAAGAGGGGAGGATCATGTTCACGCCCATAAAAATTCTTAAAAGGCTCGAGTGCGTTAAAAGTTATTCAACACATTAAAATTCGCATTTTAAAAACCTTTATTATCACATGGAAAAGATTTATTTGGAAAATTTTTTAAGCATGAGAACTTCCGTGAATTTCTAGTGGGGGTCAGACCTGTGGCGTAGCCAGGTCATCTTTGTTGGGTATGCTAATTGTGTATGAGCATTTTTTAGGGCATGCTCCATGAAAAAATTTACAGGTGTCTGGCACTCCCCCCAGAGAATCCGGGATGCAGACAGGGGATGTTTTCCAATTTTGTCTATTTTGTAACCCAGAAGCACACATTTCAAGCCCCTTGTCGAGTATGAAAACAAAAAATAAGATGATGGAGCATTCATTATTACTCCAATATATTTTTAAATTTAGAGATAGACTTAAACCAGGGTATGCTATTTTACCTTGAAGCCCTTTCCTAGGGTATGCTTAGCATACCTAGCATACCCCTGGATACGCCACTGGCTCAGACCTGACAACAGGAAGAGTGAAGTGAGAAGTCCATTCCTTTCCTTTGATGCAAACAGGCTTTGGATACCAAGGCGCACCTCGAAGAGCTGACTGTGGCTTAAAGAAAACACTATATTTTCTTAGTGAAGTTTTCATTTTTTCTGAAATATCGTACATTGTGGTGTACGGTAGGGGTAGTTAACGTACGCCGTACAAGCAGCCTAAAATACCGTATTGTACGGTAGGATACCGTACAGTTGGCAACCCTAGTGACAACCGTAAAGTTTCAGAAAATATTTTCTTCATAATTTTGGTGTTACCCTTGAGCATGGACTGATTCGACATTTTCTTCGAGTGATGCAGATCAGGTATGCTAGGGGGGTGCATAGGGGTAATGGATCAATAAGACATTTGATAAACATTGTGTCAGTCTCGATTCTGGCTGCATATTTAGCTACTTTTTCTTTGTAGAGTAGTGAAATCGTATCGCTGGTTTAAATTAGTGAACAGACGAAGTATTAATTATTTTTTCAGTGGCGTTTTACTTCAAAGCGACTGTGTCATGACCCGACACTTTATTGCTAGGGGAAAAGATGCATATAGGGTCGTAGCCAGAATCGACTCAGCAGGCGGGGGGAAGGGGAGAGTGAGAACATTCTCTGACAAGGGGAGAAGAATGAGTCATTTAACACTGGAATCAGATACAATTTTTATCAAGTAACGTAAATAATTAAGTTTATTCTTTAATCTAGTTCAACGTGTATCTCTGAAGAGTGTTGACGAAAAAAGCTTTAAGATACCATGATACCTGTCATCTTTGGAATTCTAAAGTTCTGTAGCACTAATAATTTATTCAAATAAAAATTATGTTTTAGCAAACACTGTGTATCAAAACGTTTTGACTTTTTGTGATGACGTGTTTTATTTTCTGTAGTAGAGATCCGACCTTTTCTTTCTATTTGATTTATTGTTTAGCCCCCACAGGTAGTAGAGATCTTTTAAGTTTAATAAGAGGAACCCTACTAAGATCAGAGTCGGAAGATTTGATTAAAGGAGTATCATCCGTTTCCAAAAAGGACATTCTTTTGTTTAGATTTGTAGTGAGCACCTTACATCTGTTACTCAGTAGGATATTGTTTACATCCAAACATTACATTGGGATATTCTATATGTTAGGTGGATGTGTTAGGTTATTAGTTGTATGAAATGTCGAGTCGTTACTTGGTAAATAGAACTTTGTGATAAATGCTTTCTAGTTAATCATCCAGTTTGTGTACTTGAAACCAAAGCTACTCAGTGTCATCGAGAGAAGAGGATTTGAAAATATCATGTTTGAATAGATACTAAGGAAAAACGAAACGGTCACCACCGGGATATGCTAATGTCAAATATGCTTACTATTCTAACAGGAGGTTTAAAATCTCTTAACCTTTTAGGTGCATTGCCGGAGACTTCTCGGCGCCCTACTCGCAGAGTAACTGCACAGCGATTGTTACCGGTAGCAGCAGGTAAGGGAAATTACTAAAATTTGTCACCCGCAGTTGTTCTATAAGCTAGATCGCATACTTCGATGAATTAACTACCAGACTAGGAAAAACGTACCAAGGATGCTTGGGCCACAACCCTACGTTTAGTACTCTCGACTTTTTATGGAACTGGATAGAATATTCGTCTAGCCACACTTTTCTTAAATGTCATAACAGTGGTTTTTCTGATTTGATACGATGCACCTTAGTTGAAGTGTCATCGTTTCCTCTTTAGAGAGAGAAACAGCATTGTTGGTCTTGCTGTAACTTTAAACTTCCAACCAGCAATATGAATGGGTGCTTATACGATGGAATGCTCTGTTTTGAAGGCTGGATTATGTCAGTTATCTTGGTGTAAGATTTTTAGTCCATTCTGAACAGAAGATAATTTCCACACTTTATTATGGGCAAGTTGTTCTTTGCTCTATGTCGTTGCTAGGGTGATTAAAAAGCGTATAAGTACGATTCACCGTTTTTTCAAATATAAGACCTGTTTTGTTTAACAACGATATAAGGAGGCTATGGAGTAAATTTAGAATCGGTTTAATTGAAGCGGTTTGTGGACTGAGGACACTCAGTAAGAGTGCAGGTGGAAAATCCGTGAACTGTTCGTTAAGGAGGCGAGTGCAGATTATACCACTTAGCAAACTGTAGGAAGGTGGTTAGGATGGATAGATCCGGATCAATGGAGGAAAACCTGCGTTAATCATTTTCCAATAGTGGCAAAAAAAACAAGCCTGTGACCTTCGCTTGTCATCCTTATTCTTCAGACACGCGTAGTAGTGATACGACAGCATTTCGTGGATCCGGTGCATGTAGTGGACACGATATGGAGGTCTGGTGCCAACTTAGCGTTTGCTTTCTTTATGGCCTTATCATCAATATCGAGGATGAATTGAAACAGTGGCGTTGCTGGTATTTTTGTGAAGGGGAATAAATCGAGATCAGAGGCAATTACAGAAGGAAGGAGATGAAAGAATGTAACTGAACAGTGTTGTACAGACTAAAATGTTGTGTGAAAGTATAAAAGGTTTTAGGTAAACATCGAGCAGCTTCTGTTCATTTGAAGCTCATACCGACCGCTTTTGTGCTCAAGTGCTCTTGAGAAATTGGTCAGTTTTGTAAATAATGGTAAAAACCTTGTGAATTGTACCCCACTGATGTATCTGTATGGCTGTCATTCTCACTGCACTTGGATCGCGATATCTTTGTGTGAAATGCATGTAAAAATTTGACACTGACCCTGATTTCGGCTTGCTGACATGTTTAACTACTTACGCAGATCATTGTACTCTTAAGACAGTCGCTGTCAAAGTAGTTAGTAGTTTATTTTGGTGAAGTACAGAAAAATTGTGTAATGGGAAGTATCTTACGATACAATCATTGTAAATCGCAATATTTATATGCGTACCAACATATACGATTGATACCAGTGCTCGATTCAACAAGGTATACCCTACTATTATTCATTATCGTCATGTGCTATCCTTGGTAGGACACTAATAATCTTTGTTTTGAGCTCCTCTTCTTCTTTTCACCATGTGTCTTTATCCCCACCCATATCTTTAAATCTGTTAACCATATTGTCTTTGCCTTCCTACACATAGTGAACAAGCTATTCTTCCTTTCTAGATATTTAATGTCAGCTTTCCATTAGATCTCCGTGGAATGTACCCAGCGCACATCATCTCCCGTTTTGCGATCTGTTCCTAGAAAGGCAATATTTCACCCACCTTTGCCAAAACCTCATATGAAATATGGCATGCCCAGCTGATAACACTAGGGCAATCTCGAATTTGTGTTGATGCAGATATTCACACGACTTTCGCACGTTGCTTCCTATCTAAATTGCTATCGTAGCCTGTTCCACTCTGCATTTTATTTCAGCTGTGCATCTACCATTTTCAATGACGAGGCTTTCTAGATACTTGAAGTGCTGCACCTGTTCTAGAATGCTGTTTATAACTCTAGCCGCTTCACTCTCCTTGTAAAGATAAAGTAGAGATGGTGATAATATGCATACTTGCCTTACTCCGTTCTTCATGCTTCACCGTTCCTGCAGTTCTCTCCTCTGATCTTATAACTACCGTTTGATTCAAGTGCAAATTTACTATCAGCTTTATCTCCTGTGCCGCCATTCCAGCATCTTAATATTTCAACGAACTTCTCGTGCCTTGACCTTGTCAAATGTCTTCTGTTCATTCAGAAAAAGAACGTACAAGTTTCCCCCCTTCATGATCATTCTTGTATTGGTACTTTCAACATGAGTATTCCATCTCGGTTTCCCTTGGCTCTTCTATAGGTCACTTCTGTAGCTCAATTGGAACTGCAACTTTTATAACTACCCCCATTCTGGGTATGTACTCCTAAGCTTTTTTGATAAAATGGAGCTAAAGATTTGATGCATGTTAAATGAGACTGATCAGTGTGTACTCATTGGATTCTATTCTGTTTGCTAGTTTTCTTACTGGAATAAAGATGCTGTTCGTAAATTCTCAATAGTCCCAAACTTTGTAGCAACTTAAATGTTGCTTCACCTGCGCCATATTTTTTGCCTTTTTGACAAGTTGATAACCACCACTTTGATTTCTGCCTCCTGTTCTGGTACCGCATTTGCTCCAAATTCATCATCCTCTTGTATTATTGTACAGCTCTATCCATTTCTCAAGCATTTCATCATTTTTCAACAACAATCTTTCATCTCTGCCTTTCAATGCCATCAAATTCCCAGATGGTTTCATTTTAAACTCTATTTACTTGGTCGTTGTGTGTAGCAAGGGGCTGTGCTTGCCAGCTGTTGGTGCATATTTCAGTATCAGTAAGGTGTTTTATAGTCTGACTCTTTAACGTGATTCAAATCGTTATTGAAATACACTGATGATACAGCACTGGCAGACAAGAATGTCCTTTTAAAATTGCAGCAACTCCTTTCCATCTGTTCTCCTCATTAAAAGATCCTTTTAAAGTTATTCATCTTTTGGGGTGGATATTATGAAGGCTCCTTCTCTTGCTCAGTGGGTGCCTGTCCCTCTTCAGATTTCAGTCTTCACTCTTGTCATCTCTTGGGGAACATGGGACATCTTTCCTCGAATATTCAGTCGTTGCACATTCCAAGTTCTATGCACATGTACTAACTATGTACATGTTCTGGCCAGGGTAAGTTCTGTAAAACTAAATTTTATCAAAATTTTAAAGGTTTTGTTGCGCGGGTATTTTATACAACCATTTGTAGAGACCTTATCCTCTTAGGTCTGTGTATATATGAATTGTTAAGAAACGAGACTATCCGTGAAGTATATTTTACTGAGAGAATTTCTCTCTTTCCATGGTGTTATTTTATTTCTTGTAACATTTTTGATAGCTCTGTTTGGTCGTATAGCAAGTGCCCCGATGTTGACGAGTGCAAACTTGGTATTCATAATTGCGTTGAAAACGCTACCTGCACGAACACGTACGGTAGTTTCACATGTAAGTGTAACCGAGGATTCACTGGTGACGGTGTCAAGGAGTGCAAGAAAACGTATGTGGTCTCAGCTGTTTTCTTCTTTATTTGTTTCATTCTTTAAAGAATTCTTCTAACATTTTGCCTTCGTAGTTTTTATTATCATTTAAGTACATGACCGTTAACCATTGTCATGCTCTTGGTCGACAAAGGAATTCTTAAGAATTCCGACTTAACAAATTGATGCCATAGAAAAGTAAAAAAGGATTAAGTGGAACCAAAAAAAGAAGTAGTGGTACTTCGAACAGCATCAGCTTTGAGAAAGAATAACTACATTTTACATAGCAAAGTTATTTCACCTCCAAAGCTGTACCTGTAGAAACAGACCAGCAAGGCATGA
>JAAAKL020000653.1:0-38578 GCA_010016065.2 Carybdea cf. marsupialis auct. non (Linnaeus, 1758)
GACAACCACTGGATAATCCGATTTGAATAATTTGCATACAGCAAGCAAGAGGCATGAATTAAGTCATCAACATTTATCTGCCTCAATAGACTTACAAGCATCAGTAAGGTTTTTGTGGATACACAACTGAGCGAACAGAGGGACCTTGAAATTTCGAAACAGAACGATAATGTTGATTAATCGTATTTCATGTTATTGTGACCACGCCCTTTTTGTCTGCTGCATGCGTATAACATTCAGTGACGGCACGTCCCTGCTGCTTATACTCGGACGGCAGACGTGGTTGTACCTATTAATTGATAACTAAATGATAATCTTCAATGAATTTTAGCATTAGTTAAAATGGTAAACCAAAAATGGTTATTAGGTGCATTTTTCAGGTACCAGTGACCACATAAGACCAGAGGGACTATTCGTGGTTCTCCTTGTGCAAGTAGGATAAAAGGGTGGGGGTAGCAACGCATCTGACTATTGAAACGCTAGATATTATTTGCAAACATATTGTACATACATGATAACTCATTAACTGCTTTCTAAATTTTTACTAGGGTTTCTTCCAGCCCGAGAGTTTTTAATTCGTGATATTTTGGATAAACCAATTCTTTTTTGGTTAAGGTTTCATTTACATTTTAGGATTCTGTTAATAAAGAAGCTTAAGAAACTTATTAAGAAATCTTCGGGAGGCGACTCGTAGATAAAAAATTAGGGTTTCAATGTGTTTACATTCTTATTTCTCGTTTAGTTCTCGTTCTCTATCTGGCTCATTTGTTAGAAGTTCTGTTATCAATAGGTCCACTTTCCTCACATACCTGTATATGACGCACTTTCTTTGTAAACAATCTTGGGCATTTGCCCTCGTAATCTAGAAGAGATGGTTTTATTATCATTTGTTGAATTTAAGTATTATGATATCACTAGTTTTTCGCAGTTATCTCTCTTCTTAGTGATTTTATCAGTTTCCAGATTCCTGAAAGTACTTGGTATCTTATCTTCTATTTAAGTGATATTGATTTTGTTGCGACCCACTTATGAGGCGATTGAAATCTTTTCAAAAATTGATATTTTTCGTAGATATCTGTAAATTTTCTTTAGGTTAATGCAGATATCTATTAAAGAAAGTTGAAGGCACGTACCCAATGCAAACATTGAATCGCTGTTCACGGCATTTATATTCCTAACAAACTACCCCACACACAAGATGATGTCTCTAGGAATAACTGACCAGAATCATAATAAACGCAGAAGCTTTAGATCAAGACCCCATAACAGATGGTGGTTTTTGTACCTTTATGGACTGTTTCATGAAGATGCTAATTTCTTCTCGTCCAAGTCTTGATTTACGAAGCATCAACAACAAGCAGTAGAATTGTTACTCTTATTGACAATTTTAATAATGGAGCCTTTCTATACAAAAAACATGAATCTCATCGTCAATTTGCACTATGAAGTATGCAGGTTTCCCTAACTCCCGTTCCAAAATACTGCAAAGTTTGAAAAATAGCATTTTGGAGACTTGCATATCAGACCTCCCTGCTGCTATTCAGAATGGTATAGAAAACAAATAATACCAGAAATGGACACTCCTTTCATGTGGCTAGTATCTTGCGTGATTTGTTCTATTTTCACCGATATTTAGTAAAAACTTAACTTCTTTATGTCCAGGATATTCGTTCTGTGCTGCATTGACCTGACCACGAAGGGAGAAACATTGAAAATAACGGAGGAAATTACATAATTCTTCGATGTATCATAATTACGGTGTCCACAAATGATATTATAAATACAGAAGGGATAAGAAAATGGTTGTGGAATACTGCTTTAGGTAATTATAAGTTTAACGCGTCTCACAGGTTTGAAGAGGGTCCAACAATAACATTTGCAAAATATCATACCGCCGATGTCTAAGGCGAAACTTGTAAAGATAAAGATATCATTTTAGATAGAAAACTCTTACAAATAATTACAGCACTGTTCTTTCCTCTTTTCAAAAATTAAGCCGATTGCTGAACTTGTAATATTTATTTACATTTTTCACTTTGGCTTACAAGTTAGTTTGCAAATTACGGAGCTCTGATAGATTTTATTGCTCAAAATCCTTGAAACCGCTCTCACGTTTTCCAAATATAACGAAGAAAGACAGTCTGAAGGTCAACTAGAGACACAAACATCTTATTGTAACGGTGTGCTGTTCACCGAGGGTCAGTCCGAACTAAAGCTAGGTAAAGGCGCCGTAAAGTAAACTATAGACTCCTTATTTACAAAGAGGTAGTTGTTTCAGTTGGTTATATCGGAAGTATTCAGCTGCGATCCTTTTAAATAAAGTACATATTGACCACTGAAAAAACTCTATTTCATACTGTGGCGTTGAAAAAATGCTTAGAATAACGAGTAAAGTATGTCAGAATGCACGATACTTGTACCCAACCTAGAAAGAACGTGTTTTATTAAACCGTTACCTATTGCATTCCACATTTACTTTTGAAACGAGGCAGTAAAATATATCAATATTTGAAGATAAGGAATACAAACTTTCAAAGTAATATAATGCTTGAACACGCTCATAGGATAATACCTTTAGAAATATACATGAATAAAGGATACATACCTTAAAACGTTATTTCTCTCATGTTTGATAGATCAAGCTTTTGATCGTCTCGTTTAATGTGCTTCAGTTGCACTTATAACAGTCGTGTCTGCAACATTATGAAGTAACAGGAAGGGGATTATCACTTTACTTGGATTAAAATGGGAAATTTCTTCACCTGAAAAAACAGACACAAACATAAAATAAACGCTGGAGTTGCAATAGCGCAGTAGCCTCCACTACTCTTACTGTTTCTGATATTAAGAAAGGCAGTACCATCGTTATGATCACTAAATCTAGCGTTTATTCGTGACTTATATCAAAAAATGGAAATTGGGATGAATGTGGTTTCTAATGGATATAACTATGTTTACTACTCACTCACTAATCCTCTAGCACCGTGCGGTGCGTAAAGCCTACTTGAAAGACAAGTGCTCGCCAGTGCTGACGATCGGCAGCGAGCTGCTCCGCTTCAGGCAGAGGCACTCTACTATGTTTGGGGAAAGGAATGATGAAGTAAAGACTATAATTTAGTTTTCTACCTACAGAAATTATTCTTGAAACATCTCTGCCACAAGATTCTATGCGACCCACACATACTGTCAACAAAACTACTAATATCTTTCCAAGATGACCTTCAAGTTGTCGCCGGAGGGTAATTATGAACGAAAATAGCGTGCCTTAACTATTCGCTTTGGCAAGTTCTAAAAAATTTTGTGACACTTACATTACTATACGTTACCCTGTCCGATCTTCCAATCAAAGAGGAAAAACATATAGTCTAGAAGTCCTCCTATCAACCACTGCCTCTTTACTTTCCAATATCAATGCTGTACCAATATTTTATGTGGAAACATCTGCATTGTTCATGATAGGCCTTGCGACGCCCCTTCTGCCTTAGGGTGGTGTCCACATTGATCAGTTGGACACATATTTTTAACGGATTCCTCACACAATGTGTTAACTAAAGTAGACTACGCTGAGCTGCTTTATGTTGTGGTGTAAGCAAATCCCCGCTTATTTGCCGCTTATTTTATACCGTAGTGCGTATAATACGTGTGCACGTACGTATACGGTAGTGCGATTCTTCCCCGGTACCATGACAAGTCTAAGTATACGCGTATTATACTGTATACGTGCAATCTACCTGTTTTTCGCTTCTCCTTATGAGAGTCCGTGCTTTACACTACAAAACAAGACAGATTGAACTACTACAATGAGCACCTGAATCTTGATACCCCTTCTTAAGCGTTATTTACGCATATTTGTTTATGGCATCCATTCTATACAAGCGCCTTTCCGACATTGTTGAAATACTCATGCAGGCCCTCGAACATTTAAAATCGACAACCATCTTTACTTTCTTCCCAACTTTTGACGTCATATCTATTACTCAGACTCTCACATTGGTACGCAACACTGCGTGAGATCAAGGATTCACATGCGAGAAAATAACAATCCACTTATGAAGACAAATAACTCTTAGCATTCACGACTAATTGATGCAACAATATAAAGACTAGTGCATGCATTTGAATAATGATAAATGATGATGACGACCGCTAAGGAAGCACATTATCGACGTTGGCTTTACCCTTGTTCTAATGCAACGTCAAATACTAGCGAACAGTGATTCTCGAATTGAATCTGAGGGGGGAAATTACGTAATAGCCTATCAGTTGTCTACAGGCAGATTACAGGCATATGCGATAATCGTATCGAGTTGTGTAAACAGTCAGCAAAGCATACAAAATATAGCAATAAAATGATATTGTCAAAGTCTAGTTACCTCTTGATTTCAGGCAGCGAAATTGTGTATCTTCTCACAAGAAGATCCACAAAACTATCTATCTTAATGCCATAAAGACGTTGTATTTATATCAATCTATACATGCAGAGATTCATGCTTATTTCATTTGAAGAGTTGGTCTAGTAATAGAATGGTATGACTGATCGAAAGTATCTCCAGAAAGTATTCTCTGAAGCACCATTTCTACATAAAACAAAGCCTAAACAACTTCATACCTAAAAACAAGAGCGTATAAAACTTCTGAGGCGTGCAGGAAGATATAGCTCACATCAAAAATGCCTACAAAAAGGCATAGAAAAATTTGCAGTAATAAGTTGTATATGTGACCTGTATGCTCCTAACGTTACAATACCTCGGTATATGTTATAAAGATTTTTCTTCTAATCTACAACCAGGACGATTTCCTTTACCTTGTTTCTTTCATACCTACCAGAGTTCTTTTGAAAGTAAGGATTTTACAAGAGGTTGACTCAGATATAAATTGGTGTGAGATTGACGTCTAGAAGCTGCAAATGACAAGCTAAGTCTTCTGTATTTAGGTGAAAGTCTTCTATTTTCGAATGGATGTTAGGCTTATAACTGACCTTTGCGTTTGCCTATCTGCTTCAGCTAAAGGTTTGTTGGGAAATGTAGCATGATTTAATTAACATTGCATAGCTTAAAAATGTCCAAGGAAAGACCATCTGGACTGGGCCAGTAGCTTTACCAGTGAATAGCTTCTTTCAGCTGCTTGCCATTCGTCTGACGATAAGGCACCAGTGCTGATTCCCTGTTCAAGTACAGCCGACTTTTCGTCGTCTGTGATTCCTGAATTTTAAAGTTTATTGCTTAGCAGTTGTCTTAAATGTGTCAACCAATTCCCCAGGCTATCATTCTTCCTGCTACCTCTTGATTAGCATTTTTTGTTAATTTTTGTCCAAATATTTGATACTTCACTTTGCAGCTTTTCTGCAGTTTTGTGTGATTAAATGGTATTTCAAACAATAATTAACCCCAGCTCTTCTTCTGTAGATTTGTTGTACAAGGCAAGTAAGTTTTCTTTCATGACATGCAAATGGACTTGCTTATGCATCTCTGGCTCTTTACGGTATACAAAAAATGCATTCTAGCTCGCATCTGCAAGCAGGAAATCTTTAAGAATTGATGGTAAGTGGTTTTATGCCGCTGCTTTGTTGGCTTTAATAAGTTAATGACACTTATCAGTTGCGGTATCGTCATGGTGAGGGTCAACCGTAGTTAGAGGGGCTTTGTTGCACCCAAGATTACTTTCTCATAATATTAATAAGGGACCTCCCCCAGCTTTGCTCATAGAAAAGGGCATGGCAACCGGAGATATATTAAAGGTCCTGTGCTTTTATTAAAATATATGTGTTTGATGAATCACTGATTAAAAACACTGCCTATTTCCGCTATGAAAAGAGTAACTTTCCAGAAAGCCCCATATAACCTGGCAATTATTATTTATGAGTCCCCGTATACTATATAATTCATTCAGAAGGACTCAACATGTCAATATTAATATTGAAGGAAGTCATGGAAAGGGATCAAAGAGAGAAGAAGCTCATCTGGAATGTTTCTTAAGTACCTTAAATCTGTAGTTTATGAATATCAACTTTAACACTATTTCGTAATCGGCTCATCAACCAAGTAACTCTAAAATAATTGTGCTCCATGCTTATCTAAATTGGCCACAGTGGGCTAGAAAAGCAAATATGCTGGTCCGCCCTGTCAAGCTGTCACCCAAAGCAAACTTCTTCTGCTTTATCTGGTTCTGCTATCGCGTGTCGTATGATCAATTTGAAACTGAACAAGGGCCACGGTCAGTCCATACCAGTTTAATTGAACTTTTATCATGACTGGACTTATCTTATTGACTGTTCATATACTTGCCTATGTGCACCTTGTATTTACTCAGGATTACAAGTATTCTCTTCCACCAGAGCACGGATCTGAGGTTTACTTACTGTCCAGATGCCACAGCACTTGCTAACGATATTGGGCATTTCCTCGTACAAAGAATTGAATTCATACCGTTAGAACTTTCACACTACTCCTAGTCAGCAATTGGGCGTTTCCCATTCAGTATATTAAAAAGGGGCTATGACTTTGATTGCCAATTGTCGAAAAAGACCAGGTATATAGTTCCAATGCCAAACCGTCTATTACTTGATTTTATAGATGTTCTGCTACCTCTATTGACCAACATGATTAATCTCTTTCTGCAATTTGCGCATTTTCCACCCAATATTGAATAAATCCAATACCGATAAACTATTTGTCAATCTTGTCCCATCACCTACCTTAGGCCTGAAAATTGACAGAGGGAGCAATTTGTAGCCCAACTAATGACCACCTGACCAAGTACACAGTTTATCAAAAGAGACAATCTTCCACTGGTGAATTCCACAGTACAGAACTGGTTCCCTTTGTTTAGAAAATGAAATATTGATGAATACGATCAAGAGCATGCTGCTTTTAACACAGTCAATCATTCTATTCTTCTTAAAAGACTGTATTTCAATTGTGATAATATATATATATACAAACATATATATATATATATATATATATTTATATATATATATTATATACATACCAAATCTGCAGACGGAACTGTTTCGCCCTTTGCGGGCTCATCTGTGAACGAGATCACAGTTCCTCCAACAGATAAAAGAAAAGACGATATTTGGTATATTACAAGCGAGTTGCTCTACCCTGCGCTGCTTGTGACAGCGTCATTACAATATCATTCTTTGTCACGATGTGAGGACGTAGGCGAGACTGAATCCATGTACCTTCATAAAATTAGTAACTATTTTGATAAAATCCCAAGACGTCGGCTTGAACATGAAGTAATTGAAACCTCTGTCCGTTATAAGTTGGACTTAAATACTCCGTGGCTCCTTAAGACTGGTAAACAACGTATTATCCGGTTGTAACGAGTGAACTAATTTTGAGAAGTTAGTTTAGTGAGAGGTCTTTAACTGGTCCTCGAGCATTTTCTCAAGTCATTTGAGTGAAAATCTGAACGTTAGAAGATCCAGATACGGTAAGAATAAAATTCCCTGACTCTACACCCTTTAATGGGGGTATTTATCACTGGGAAATGTCGAGAGGTTTTCACATATCCATAGATAAGTAATCCAAAGTTACATTTACTAGAGATCTTTATTTTAGTCGAATACTGATGTTACAATTCCACATTCTTTGACAGTAGAGCTACTGTACGAGTGAAATGCCCCGGAGTTCGTAAGGGTCTGTACCGACGAGTTACGTTTCATTTTTCAGAATACAAAAACTTACTACAGGTCAACAAAGTGTTGCGTTATTCTGCTCGGAGATAGAAAAAAAAGCAAAATATAATCTTGCAAATCGTGGGCCTATTCCTTTCAGTACTTCTTCCAAAGGCCACGGTGAGTAAATAAACAGAAAGATTCAAATCCGACCTCCCTGCTTTATAAATGAAGTCTCTACGGTAGAAATGAAGTGTCATTTATAATTTTCCCTCTCACTTGATAACAAACTTGCATTAATTAGTCAGTGTTTGTGTTATATAATTGTTTTGGACTGAATACAAGTCACGGGACATTGCCTTATCATTTAAAAGGTCCAATCCAGCACGAAACTACGTAAAATTCGAACTTGTGGCGTTTAATTTACATGCATGCCATTTCGCAGCCGCTTTTTATTTGGGACAATAATTTTGGATTATTGTTATTGATTGATCTATATGTAGGTTGTAATGAGTTAGAAATCAATCTTTGAGACGGACGAAAGGTGACACTGTAGCGAGGGAAATTTTGTAGGAAAAAAGTGAGTTGCCATACTTGTTGGTAAAAAGAACTGTCCTGAGTCTCCTTGACTAACTTCAATAAAGAACCACGCTAATACATTCGGCAGTTAGCGAAATAAATACAACAGCATCCTTTATCCATTTTATTTATCCGCCGGTTAACTCTTTACTTACAAACACTTGAGCCTACGTAAAGTTTCAAACACCATTTTATGCTTTCCTCGCAATCTGGAATGATATGCGGAATGGTTTCGTCGTGAAACGAGAATGTATGAAAATGATTAGCCAACAGGCATGAAACAACAGTATACAGCAAAACCTTGCACGTATGTATCATACCTCTTAGGCAAACAGCATACCTACTATATCACACAAACTAAATATCTTCTAACCTATATTGCAATCTCTCGTCGTACCTTCTGATAAGCGGAGACAGATCCACAGGGGAGACATGAGGTCCCGGGGGCAAAGAAATCATTGAGATTGCTTAATTAACTAAGCAAACTATTCATAAAATACTTTGTTTTACAGGATGATTTGACAAGTACCGATACCCAAAAGGGGTATCCTATATTGCACACCTTGCAACAATATTTCAGCCGCATTTACTAGACCTCACGGCTCTACTTTGGTATCTGGATACGCGTCAGCGGCGGAATTATGCCCATACATATCATCATCTCTCGACGAATGGTCCAATAATGGCTGTTGATTTCAATTTGCAGTAAAATACCCCCCAAAGGAGCTTAGCTTCTCTTCTTCACATCGGATCTACCCAATTAACAGACTATTTTCAACTTATGAATTTAGAGAAGTAGTCCTCTTCCCTCCCGAATAATTGTCCGACCACAAGTTCGTTCTTAAAGGCAAAATCTTGAATAAAAAGGCCAGCACGCCAAACTCAAAACGACTGCCAACACCCAGGGCCTCAGTACATAATCAAATACCCTGGTAACTACAGCCCTGTATCAACAAGATCGTTGATCACAAATAATGCTTCGTGTTAGTCTAAAATTATCGGCACAACGAACAATATAAAAACGTCATTTCTTTCATTGTCTCGCACAAGAACAATAATAAAAAACCAACATTTTCGGGTTAAAACCAGGTAACAAGTCTAGCTTCTTTAATAACTCAATCTTAAAGATTTCCTCACATGCTAAAATCAATGAGATAAAGTATTGAAAATGATTTTCAAATTATGTTTTAAACTGAAGCTCATAAATATTGCAAAGTTACCAGCCTTGAATATATTTGAATGAAACACTTGGAAGAAGCACATAGCGTGTCCTCCTCCAAATAATACCATTTCGATACTCGTTATTTCCAAATAAAACGTGATTGTAAGAAAATCAGTCTCAAAATCACAAAAATAAAAAATAAAGAGTCATCAATATATTCTTGAGAATGTTGTTTATCGCACTCGAACCCGTTTCAAAATTACATTTGGTCCTCGATTCACCTCGTTTGTTAACACTTTCTATTAAACTGGAAAAAGTAACACCCTTAGTTCTGGATGGCTCCCTATTTAAAGGATTGGCTTTAAATAAACTTCCAGTATTTCCAAAAGGATTTCAAACACGAACTCCAGGATCACCACTCAGCTAGCTGGGTAGATAAAATGGCAACAATGGTAATTCTGTAAAAACACGATTAGTAACCCGTAGAAAAAATATATAATCCAACAGTTTTCAGGGCACTTTTTACCAAACCTCCATATCCTCCTGCAGCATACTTTGGAGCAATTTCTACTAATGAATCTCAAATTTTAGGAGGATTACAGGACTTCCAGGAGCTGTGACTATTTCTCATAAAACCTTTCCGCGCCGTCTTTTCAAGATGTTGAGAACATTTTATACTTTAGTCTTCGATTTGCTAAGAAACGTAAGACTGACAAAAGATGCCTATCTCATACAAAAGGGGATGTAAAGTTGGCGCTGTGAGCATGATAAAAAATTGTTCTTACTAGGCGGGAGGTAATTACGGTGGTCAATCAACTGTGCAAAGTTGCCTTTAGAGATAGAGTTGTTAATAGACTCATGAACTCACTCAATAAAGGGGCAGACGGTAATTGTTACTTTGATCTTGTCAAAAGACAACTTGGCCGATATGATTGATTTCAAAGCATAGAAATCGTAATATTTTCAATAAAATGGCCAAGAAAAGGCTGGAATTATACCTGAGACAAACCCTTAGCTGCATTAGCAGAAGACAGTAACAACACTTCTTACGCTTGTACTGAATAGGAGAGTGAAAGAGCCACTCCCTTTTAAATAAAAGGTTCTAGAAAACAAGATTATTATAATCTGCATCACAATAAAGCCAAAAGAAGTTCGGATGAACGAAAATGGATTTGTAACAGTCTTAATAAACTGGGAGGAAAATATGAAGTAATAAATTACGATTTAGAAACAAATCACAGAAGATCGAGAAGCCGAAAGCCCCCTTTCAAATCTGATATCACACCAGCCATCAATTACGACGATTTAAATTCTCTCAATGGCACAATAAATGTGGCAATTACTAAGTGATCCTGAAACGATTAACGGCGGTCAGCCGCCAAATGACCGTTCTACGTAATAAAGAGAGTAAACGATAGAAACTAAATCAATGAAAATTTGGAGCATTTCCTCTTTAATTTAAACACCATACACCCAACAATTACAATGATTTCATGTCTTGCTGGTGTCCCTTTTAAATGTCCCGAGTATGGCCAAAACATCTCTAATTACAAAATATTATACCGTACAAAAACACCAAAGGAGATAATGATAATAAAAGATGTAATCCATGTGAGGTTCGGGCCAGTAATAGCCTTCCATAAACTATTTGATGTGATAGAATCAGCCATATCCTTAGCAGTGAAGTCCTACAAAGAAAACGATAAAGGATTTCGGAAAATGCGCAATCCCAGAAACCGCCTGTTTATAAACAGCCTGTTTATAAACAGGTCAGCTTTCGACACCTAACAACTTAATGCCTCTCAGAAAACTCACGTAGCAAAATAATCCAATTAATTTCATTAATTGCATAAAATACTTTACCATATTTATAACTGAAAATTCTCAAATTCTCTTCACATTCAAATTTTTTGCAATCTTTCTACCAACAGTTCCTTTCACACTTGCCATGAATACTAAAATTAGCAACTTACATAAACAAAGAGCGATAGTGTTTATCAGTTAGATTACCAATCAAACCGATAAAGATTCATATAACATGCATGCGCATCTTTTACATAATAATTTGATTTACTAAGGGGCCCATAAATAACATTTCTTACAGAGCCACCACTGTTCCAGACACTCGCAGCAATCTTAATCAGGATGAACTCTTTAAATGAGAAAGTGTCATACTATAGATACTTCCTTGATAATTTTGCTGGTAAAAATGTGAATAGGAGATAGATGTTACTTAAAGCCAGGGCTTCATGGTATGCTAACATAGCCTTGTTAAATTTTATAAGGCAGTACTATTTGGCAGTACGAATCTTTTTTCAATCTCCATCAGTCATTTAAAAGAAACATTAAGAAATCAAGCTACAATACAGTAGACACTGGCCACTTGATGCCTTGAGTGAAGCTGACGCATTTCTGGCAACAGTGTGATTTCTGACTACAAGGTTACTGAGAAGTTTGATGAGGAGTTTCCTCAGGAGTTTGCTAAAGGGGATTTTAAGAAGTTTGCTAAGATGCTTGCTAAGGAGTTAGCTAAGGTTGTTATTAAAGAGGTGAGGTTGCTAAGGAAATTGCTCCACTTTTGACACACTGCCAACTTCAAGGAACTTAGATGAAGCTGCTTAATAAAATGCGTGTGATTCTACGTAAAACGCCTGAAAAAATTTGAGCATAAAAATCAGGACCAAGCATTTTTGTTACCTTATTGCCCAGGTGCAGATAGCGACTTGTCCATGAATTTCCTTTTCACAAAGCACATCCACCACTATCATGGGAAGAAATAAAGAAATCTGAGCGAGAAAAAAAAATTACGAATTTCCATTCCTGATGAATGGCCAAAATCAGGGCACGCGAGAACATTAAATTCATCTCTGGCCTCCAAAACTGCGTCTACGTGCATGTTGGTGGCCATTTATGGAGGAGTGGAGGGACCATGTGGTAACTAGAGATAATGAAGGGTAGGGAGCTAATGTGGTAACTATAGAAAATAATGTATGGTATCATAGGATGGCCTAGAGTTCAGTTGTTTAGGCACCATGTTGAGGTTGAGTGGATTCTTGGATCCGAGTCCCAGACCCTTAGCAAGATATGCCCAAGATATAAAATCTATTGCACTTCACCGTACCAAGGTGCAAAATAGTAAATCAAAAAAAGCAAAAACATGGAAGAACAGTACGATTGACGGCTACATCTCTTCACCCCCCTGGGAGCCGAACAAAACAACTTAATAACAGTTAGCCTGAGCTGCAGGGTACAAGTCGGTTGTAAAGCACCTTCGAATCTACTTTCCATAGAAAGGACACTATACAAATGCAGTGAAGCTTTCTTTCATGTTACATTTTTTGATGAGAAAAGTAGAAAATACGTCGAGCGTAAACAAATTTATCATAACATTGAAAAGAAACTTATAAATTCCTGGAATAACTTAGCAGAAATAAAAACTGTCTCTTCCCCATATCACAGTTTCTAAATCTTTTTCATATGGCAAGGTCTAACACTCACAAAGACCACATTTCTGTGTTCTTTGCTTGGAATCGCTTAAACAGTATTGCTTTATTCCTAAACTACTAATGATATGGGAAAAAGTGACAGAGGTATAGAATATTGATAGAAGAAAAATTTGGCGTTATAACATTGATGTTGACAACAGCACATTTGAATGACTTCATCACTTTTGTAGAAATGTGTGAAAATTCCATTCTTTCAATGCAATGAATATAGTGTGAATCTCATTTTAAGATACGTTCCAGTTTTATAATATGTGGGGTAAACCTAGTCTAGTTTTGATATGTAATTCAAGGAACACTTCCAAGTAAGGAAACCAACCTTCACACTAGTACCTAACCACCGTTGCATCTCTTAGTGCATTTTTTTAAAAACGCTGTAAATTGCAAGTTTCAGCTAAGACACTGTGCTTTTAAGGAGCTTTTCTACTACCTATAAACAAACGACCGTTGCCACGGAAACGAACACACTCATTTCTAAACAAAGCAGATAATATTGAAACAGGGTAAATCTGTGAAAAAGTTGCAACCTTTTTTACAGCTGCTCTTACCTTTCAAAAACCTCAAGGGAATAATAGTGTTAACTCAATGAAAATTCTCTCGCAAAATATTGACTTAGGATACGTCTACAAATTGATAATTTCAATCCTTTGATTAATCTGACTAATTTTTTCCAACATGGGAGGTGTAACGCATCAGGGGAGAATAAAAAATTCATAAAAAGGGTAGAAGAAAATTACTCATAAGATTCCTAATTATACACTTTTGCCTTATGAGAATCAAAAATGCATGCTTTTCGTGTTACATTGCCTTTAATTTTCACATTCACACTACCAAGAGTAAGCCGCATGTTAGTTTTCTTGCGAATGTCTTGGCGCAGCAAGGACGTTAATTAATAGCAAATGCAGCCATGACTTTCCGAGTTTGCAAGCCACAGACTATTTCTCACGAATTCCTACTCTGCAATGAAAATAATCTTGTTTACCAACTTCGAAACAGGTGGCTTTTCTTGTCATCGTATATTTGGCATATGCACGTACGATTACTAACAACGATCATACTTATTCTAATGCTAGTATGGGCGCTCAACGACATCTCTCCCTTTAACAGCACTGCACATGTCGTTTAACAGTAAACTTCGCAATATCCCTCCAGGAGCAAAAGGGTACTTTCTTACAAATCCTTGTGTAAACCTACTAACATTTTCGACAGAATTTGTCCATTAACCTGTTCTTTTATTTACAGTAAATTACGTTCTGTAGTTGCAAAATAATTCGAAAACCAAGAATCTCCCCGATCAAATTTTTTCCCCGTCAGTTTCAAGAAGAAAGTTCCAGTTTTAAAATGATGTATTGGCCCAGCTGTAAGTTATGTTGTCAGTTAACCCTCCTTTTCACTGGATGTTCACTTTGAGATAAGGTTAATCAAGGGCATTTCAAGTCTGTACACAAAAAGGATGATAAGATGTTAACGATAAGGCTGTAAAGATAAGATTCTGCTTACCTTTGAAGGTTTATCAGTTTGAGGATCAAACACCTTCTCTATCAGTCGCTGTCCAAGCTCTTGCCGAAGCTGAGTAAAATACGCTCTGGTCATGTCTAAGAAACAAACAATTCAGTATAAAGATGCGCAACAATGGAATAATACAAATGAACGCAATTACAAATGAACGGCAGTAGGGTTCCAGTAAGATGGAAGCATGTGAGAATGATCAAAGGCACTCATTTGGAAAGGTACCGGGGCGCTACGATATCGTGCATTGAAAAATGGAGTGACGCAATACATACAGGTCGTAAAATGGTACCCTAGAAGCTGGGGCACTGACCCCTTAATGTTGGCCGTCTCTAAACTCTAAACAAATCTTGCGGGGAGCATCTATCAGAAACATTTATTTCTCAAAGTATTACAATTCCAATACCACAACGGGCTTCTCAGATGCCTTGTCTCTCTTCACTGCCTATATGTAATTTTTAGAACTGGTGAAATCCATCAAAGGTTGTTGGATACTGGTACGTTGGTGTCCGCGTATATTAAACCTTGTTTTAACTGTTAAAAGGCCCGTATAAGTAATATTTCCCGATACTGATGGTAATATCCCCTCAAATACGCATAGAATTCTCTTAAGCTGAAGGCACAGATTTGTCTGGTTTTCATAATCTTGGTGAACAATATACCTTACACGATGGCGTCATTACTTGAAATAACACTACGTCTGTGAGGCAGGGCTTCTATTTGCAAGGCGAACAACACTTGTTGTATATTGAAATTTAACATAGCAAATAATGATTTACGTTGAACTAAATCGAATAAGCCATAATTAATCATATTTCTCTCTAACTCGTAAAATCAAATCGTTAAGTCTATAAGGTAGTGCTGTGATTGCGGGGAATCTCTCTGAGGCCATCTTTATCAATACCTGACTTCCTGTAACTATGGAAAATTACTCTGAGCTTTAAGAAGTTATTCGACTTAGTTTTCAAAAATCAAGCTGAACACCTGATGGCTGTATTATTGCAACGAAACCAGCTGTGTCTCCGATTGCATTAGTGAATGGCAAAATATCTAATTACTGATAGTTTCATTAACATTTCTGATTTAGTTTCAGCTAATATCTAAGTACTGTGTAAATATCGAATAAACACTAAATCAACTGAAGAATTAATTCTTCCGAATTAAAATATTAGCTGCCAAAGTTAAGATGATATCATTTGCTTAGTATCGGGCCCCGAGGTGATCTTGCAATACGATGACGCTCACTCACATTTTAGTGATAAGCGTTTCTACCAGTAGAATAAAATTTCGCCATGTACTGCAAACGGGGGCGTCGTCTCGCCTGAACAACAGCGAACTAGCGAGAACAATTAACAAAGCTAAAACAAGGCGTACGGCAGTGCTGAGGTGTATCGTAATTAAGTAAAACACAAATTGTCCACAAGCTCCTTTTATCAACAGATAACTTTGTAATGAAATGAAGGTAGGGCGAAAAGAACAGTCGGACTTCGTAACGGCCCTTAACTAGCTCTCCGAATAGCTTTCAGTACATGCTGGGTTATTAAAAATCCCTAGCGAATAGCTACATCACTTATTGCTACCATTGTCTTCATTCTGGTGGGAAAACATGACGATGGCTTCATTTACTTCCGGAATCAAAACGGCGACTTACTTAATTCTGTCTTGAGATCTCTGAGACCACCTACCATGACACTTCCGAACAATAGGAGATTTCCTACACTACCATTGCTGACGTATTAATAACGCCACTAAGACCTAACGTCATGCTTGTAATCAAGTGATTAACCAAAGGCTGAAGAACATCTCTACGAAATGTTAAACAACTCCCCACAGCATTTTTATGAATTTAAATGACTCTCAGCGGTAGTCAAACTTCTGTTCTACGACTCTTCTTCGGATTTAATACTGGAAGTTTGACATCTTATTATTGTTGGTGCTTAAGCATTGCTTAACTCTTTCTAACCTATAACTATTTTACGTTAAAAGTTGCAATGACGAAGGAAAGCTTAACAAATTTATCCATCTCTCGATCAAAGAAAAGTTTATCCACAGCTTGATTCCAATCAGAGCACTATAATAATTTTCAAGGCTACTAGTGTCGAAATGAAAGTCTGCAATATCAATTTATACAATTAACCGTGGAATGGTTAGGGCGCTAGACTAATGACTCTATGGTTGTGGACTCGACTACGGTCCAGTCGTTCAACTGATGATCTGCTAAAATTTGAGTTCTGTTGCCATCTCCTGAACTGTGGTGTTATGTCTTTTGGAAAAGGCATTTAACTCCATACATTCCCTGGACTCTTGATATCTTCTAAATTTAGTGCGGATTTCGCATTGGAAAAAGGGTAACCAAATAAAAAAGCCCTTACTTTATTCATATCTCTGATATTACCACTCTAGTTGGAAAATTAAATAAATCGTTACAGCAACCGTGACTGTTTGAAACAATTTATTCCAAGATATGCAATAAAATATGGCCATTTCAAGATTGACCACGTTCATAAAATGAATGAAATAAGCTTTAGCTGATGACACCATACCTACTCTCACTTTGACCTTGTCACGAAACTTACTCACATTGATAATGAAGACCTGCAGTGAAAATCTTCAAGACACCTACTACCAAAGGATATGCACCAAACTGTTCCTTATCTCACAACCAGCAGAGTCTTAATACTTCCATTTCAAATGCTGCTTTACACCATACATTATAAAATTGCCTCCTTCTGCTGAGCTGTCTCAAATCGTTTTGTGAACAACGCATGGTATGACCACGCTATCCAAAAGTTTACCGGTACGCTCACTGCCCCTAGAGCTGTTATCTGTTTAAGCAGATACGTGTTACAGCCTCTTCCACCTTTGCACAGTTGGACGGATGCTCACAATTCTACTATTGCGTCTGTTACAATTCGATTTTCTGACTATTCATCACACCCATGACAGCAGAAAACGTGCTCACAGTTCTGCTATCTGTCTGGGGAGGGTTCAGCTTATAGAATACTCATGCTATCCATCAGAGCCTGCTTCTAACTGTACATATTTAAATGGTAAGATATGAGTTTTACCACTTCCAAATTGGAAAAGGGTTAAACTTAAGTAATTCCTACCTTATGAGTATACTCATTAACTAACTATTGGTTAACCCATGAAAAACGAGTACTACCATCTGAAATTTCTTGAACCGTTCAATTAGTTAGGCAACTAATTTGTTTCCCAAAAGTGTAGATGTGTTTGTCATCGGCAAACGACCTTTTGCAACACTTGTATAATTTCAAATTGAAATCTAAACCCCAAAAGCGAGAAAGAGGCTGATGATCTTTACACCTACATTTGCTCTATATGTTGCAAAGCAACATGATACATCGCGAACGAGATTTCGGGGAGGCGAAGGTAGGTATTGTGAGTGGGCAGTACAATATTCAAGGGGTTGTAGGTTGTGAAATCACGCATTGTGGTACTCAACGATCAAATCTGCCAAGACAAACTTTGGTAATATAAACAACAATAGTAGATTGCTGTTGTCGCCAAAACAATATCAAGCAATGCTCTCTGGTTCTTGCTTTCTACATCATCTTTCAGCGCTCTTATTTACCTATTGCGTCGTGAAATAGACCTTTGAATGTCTAACTTCAACTTTGATAAATATTTGCCGCGTGATTTTTATCTTGTTTTTTGCTTAGCTTCCGAATTCACAAATAGTCGTTTACTAACTTCATCAATGCAGTATCGTCCTGCAATCTAAGATTACATTTTTCAATCATGCCATTTCTAAATAAATGATATGAAAAGATTACCGACGATCAGTCTCACCTTGCAAATCCCGGTTGATAATGGGCAAAACTTGTTTAAGAACCGCCCACTTTTATCAATTTCACCTGTCTCCTTTAAATGGGTATCAAAAACTGAAGTTCACTGAGGATTGGTATTATTTCATAAACACTTCCGCTTGTAGATCAATAAAGTTCGTTGTGAGTATTATCACTACCCTTAAACATGGGAGAGGAATTCTTTCAAAGACGTAGATAACACTGTTTGCGAAAAGCAGCGGTGGGAATGTGGGTATAAGTTGGTTTCTGCAAGGGTGGTTACAGGAGTTGCTAAACCTAAGGTCATTGCCTGTACAACACAAATAATCATAAGTAAGTTTCACAGGTTTAAGAACTGAAAGCTAAGAGCAAGGTTTGTGATAATAAAAATGCTCTGAAGAGCTTTTAAACTCAATTTCATGAAATAGTTACCTATTTTCTATTTTTTAATATTTTTTTTTAATCCTTCACTCGATACAAGGCAAGGTTGTCCCTTCAAAGTTCAGTTTAAAGTTTGCCACTTCCGTTTAAGGGACTCTAGCAATATTCAATTACCCAACATAATATTGTATCTGTTTAATCAGTTTTCAACCAAACATCAAATTCCATTACAAATAGGATACTTTCAGTATCGATGGGCACCCTATTAATGAGACCTTGGCTCTTACATCAGATGGGGCTTCAAATGTATGACCACCCTGTTATGGTAAGTTATATTACGTTGTAAAGTATGACGTCCAATTTTATAACAATGGTTGTATTTCTACGCTCCCGATCTACTACTTAACAAAAGAATTGTAATTGGTCATGCTTTGTCACGATTTAAGATGGAACTTACATTCTCAAAGTCAGTAGCTGTGATGACCTGAGATGAAAGGAGCAACCTCGTTTTAATTTTTTAATTTTCATTATCATTATATGTATATAGTTTCTAACGTCATGGCTTGTTTTATGTTGTTCCTCTGATCGGACCCTTCAAAGTAGAGTAATCCCCAGTGGTAATGCTTGCTTTCAAAAATTTTTGATTTGGAAAAGGTAAATGTGGCACGCACAGTATTTCCATCATTGGTCCCCATCATTCAATCATTTAGCTCACCTCTTTCATCACACTTCAATGATCTACAGACCGCTTCAATGCTCGACCGACCACGTCAACGCTCTGCTTTCCAAATGCTGCCTATCACCACGTGGTAAAACTATGTTCCCTGTCAAACTATATACCCGCAGTCTAAAATCACATCCACTGCCTACGTAGATAAGGGAGACCAGCAAAATACAAACAAATTGTTACAGAATTCGTTGCTAAAGCAGCCGATACTCAACGTTCTTTGTTCAACTTACTGCAATCCAGTCTGGTACTAAATTTTGGCAAGATGCGAATGAGATTACCTTCTGTAGGTCAGTAAAGTCCACACAAAACATAAACCATTAGCAGTTTTAAATTGTAGAAATTATAATGAAGACGAAGCTTGCGCTCTTCCTGCAAAATAAAATCTGAACAAGACTTCAAAGAATGTGAGCTTTACTCCCTTCTGCCTTTTCTCTATCCTGTGGCACTATTAATGAAATTCTCTGTGATAGCTTAATCCGGGAGCCACTTGAAGCAGCCGGCTTGTTTTATGTAGAAGTTAACACCCTGTCAGAGTTTTTTCGTTAAAAGATTCGGATTTGATTCACAAATAAGGTAATAATGGCCCAATATACTGGCAGCACTTATAACAAACTTTACCGCATATAAAAATTTTAACAATGGGCACACCTCGATATTGTATGGCAAAATCGAAATGTAAATTTCGCGTCTCCTCTTCCTTTTTAATATATACTAATAATTTGATTTTATCGTATTTGTTTCTGGTGTATATATAATTTATAACCTCACAAAGGCGTGGAACTTTACACATCAAGTAAAATACCACTTCTCTAATTCACTGTGTCATAGATCCAAGGAATAACTCTGTAAAATAACATTAAAAAATAATAATTGCTTCCTCGATATGTCAAGCTGCTGACAAAAGTGTCATAATAATAACTAGTGAATTGATAAAAACCCAATTTAATAAATACACAAACATCAATGTCAAACCAATATCTAAAATATCAGTTAACTAGTACGTATGTAAATCATCATAAAGAACAAAGACAAAATAACTACATGTAGCAAGCTAACAAACTTACCGCTTTCGTTCTTGTTTGCTGGCTTGCCATAGAGTGCGTTCAGTGGGAATCCTGTATCCCCAGGGACACTGAAGTTGTTGATAGCTAACGTCTGCATCTCCTTAACGGCCTCCGCCTTCGACTGGATCTAAAAGTGGCAAATGAAATTTACCTGGTTGCTGAACTCTACGTACAGAATGGTAATGCTTTCCTACCCAAGATACTCTATGGTGACTCGCACCAAGGAAAAGAGGGTTCATTCATGGGGCATGGTAAAATCTTAGAGAACACAAACTTGTGTTACTTTTTGTTTCCTTAATAGTTTTTCAATAAAAACGTATCTTCACAGACCAGAAGGAAAATGGCACCTTCAATATCAATAGCACGACCAAGTGGGTTATGGTCTGCTGCCATGTTTAAATCTCCCTGTGTGCAGCGAAACCACTGCATTGCAATGCGAGCAACGTTGAACAAATTCCACAGCTCAAAAGGGCTTATCCACTGTTACTATGGAATCATCTATTCAACGAATGGGCAAACGTAACCGTAAGTAATTGACAGTGCCACTAGAATGTCAAAACAATGTCAATGTCAGCACACCGCAATACTTGCAGTGTGGAAACTAATCAAAATAGTTATTTGGTAACTATGTTCCTGAAGTTAAGCTAATGAATTTTAAGCTGAACAGCCATCATACGGTGATCACATAGTGTATACTGGGAAAGCGACTTTGTCTGCTTAATGTAAGGCGCGCATTTTCCGACCGAGCTGCCATATTTTTATCCCATAGTAGACAGCTTGTGTGGATTTTTAAAAATACGTACGACGTTACTTTGAAGATTAATGAGCACCGGAAAAAACAGGACGGAAAAAACAGGACGGAAAAAAGTAAGCGTCTACGGAAAAAAAAGAGAAGAGAAATTAACTTGAAAACGTGACCAGACCAAGAAAACACCATTCATAACAAACCATTCTTTGATCTAAGACTCTGGGACCTAATATTGACAATCATATGACAAATTCGAAGAAATTGTTGACCAAGAAATTTAAAACAGAACGCGTTCGTACATCAACGTTATTTTCAACGTATTAATTAATCCAGCACGTTACATTTGACGATACTCCTTTACGTGCAATAGTGGGTGCATCAGGTAAGAAGGGCAGGAAACCTTACTTCTGACAAAAAATTGAAGAGTGGAAGAAAATCATTCATGAGACTTTCAAGGTAAATATAATGCAAAGTGTGTACTATAGACTCTCTTCAGGCTATGCGAGTCCTCACCCCACTATAATCGGTATCAGTCCAATACACCACGATGAGTCGCAGTAGAAAGCACAAAGAGAATATCTGCCACTATTTGCAAAAGACAACACCATCATAATTACAATGGCTTACAAACTGCAACAATTGTGCCTCAAATGTCGAAAGAGTGCAAACACATCTTTGGGACTTGCTGAATCTTTTTCTGATTATAAATGGAAAATCCCTAATCTCTCTTGAACTATTGGGAAAGTACCTATAACCTGGGTCTTGAAAACATGATATGTGTACAGTAGATTAAAGGATTTACAACATTTGTGAGTGAAGTCGAACTGAAAGTGCTGCATACAGTCTGATCTTCTCCTTAAGTACCTCATCTGCAGAATACATAAGTGATCCAATCCTTCCATTCTTCAGGCTTTTTTGCAAGCTTGATCATCTCCTTGTTAGTCATGTTTTCATAAGAAGCCCAACTTATAAGCTGTTTAAATACCCTCAATTACGTTTAATGTTGGCTGACACTTACTTTTCTACCTACAATCTTTCCAGAGAGCCTTTGCGTATACAAAGGTGACATAGACATCCCACTTTCATTTTCCTAATAGTTTTGACAAGCACTCTTCTTACCAGCACCACGCTTCTACAAACACATAACTCTTTTAATATGCTTTAATCTTACAACTCTAATCAAAGGCAACATAATGCTCAACATGGTTCTAATGAACATCTTCTCTCCTTCACAGACATATCACTCACCATCAATACGTTTCTACGTTCAGTTCTATGTAAACTTCATAAGTGTTCTTTAGGTCTTAAGCACAGATCAAATTTATGCATTGTAACACAGTAGTGGCAAATACGGAGAGTGTCTGACTCACAATCTTAAGGTTGTGAGTTCGAACCTTCCCTGTGTCTGCCTCCCACGATCCAAGATGAACTGTGCTCTGTCATCTGCTCCTGTGAAGTGGGAAACTATGTTTTGAGAGATGGGCCAGAGTGGGGACCGCAAGCACGAATAGATTGTCAGCCAAAGGCGAAAAGTAACCCTGTTCAGAGTAGTGGAATCTGCCTTAAACAGGATGAACAAAAAATATTTTTACAAATTTCAAAAAAATGAACATTTCCCCTTGTGAGAAGAAAAGCTAAGAATTGGTTTTGTCTATAGCTTTGACAAACATAAGGATTCAGCATATAAGCAAGATCACAACAAGCATTCCACCAGTGGGCCACCAACGGTTTCTCCATGCACGTCCCTTTCTGCCTAAGACATATTACTTTCTGACACTTCAGGAAATTTCAAAAATTACACTCACAATGAACACAAAGAACACAAGCAATCAGTATTTAAAG
The DNA here is from genome assembly GCA_010016065.2 of Carybdea cf. marsupialis auct. non (Linnaeus, 1758). Taxonomy (NCBI): domain Eukaryota; kingdom Metazoa; phylum Cnidaria; class Cubozoa; order Carybdeida; family Carybdeidae; genus Carybdea; species Carybdea cf. marsupialis auct. non (Linnaeus, 1758). The sequence goes on from JAAAKL020000653.1 coordinate 22,955, forward strand.
ATCCAAACCTTAATGGATTATGGCCCCTCAAATGCCTCATTTAGAGACCTTTAAGGGGTCCATAGACCCCAGACTGCATACCGCTGTACCACATCAACTTGCTTTAATTAACTGGTCAGTAAAATACTTTCCTGCTCATTTTGCTGTTCATACCTACTCTGAATTCAAAGAATTCACAATCAATTAATTGTTAGGCTGGACTTGCTCATATTTTACATGCAACTCTCCTTTGTCAGGGTTAAATTCACATCAAAACTCAAATTTACAGTGTCCATAATCAGGAAATTAACTGGAACCAGTTTGGGCACATCACAGAGTGTTCTGGGAACCTCTGCACTCTTGCTATGCTATAGTGTTGCTGAGTATGCATGACCAGTTTGGATGAGAAGCGCCAACATGCCAAAGGTGGACACTCAACTAAATGAGGTGATAGACTGATAATCGGGGCAATCAGGTCAACACCACTGAACTGGTTGCTGACCATTAGTAACATTTTCAGACCAGAACAGAACACAGTGAACAACTGCCAATCAGTTGATAAGCAAGCATGGAGGAACACAGAGGAACCTGCATAGGTGTGGAGTGGCAGCAACATGGGAGTGCCCCAAGTATGGCCATGCCTCTCAAGATACTGACCATCTGGTACTACATTGTCTTACCACAGCAATAGATGGAGGATACGCAGCAGTAGTGGAGAGTGGTGAGGCCAACAGGAGATGCCTTGAGGAGGTCCGCATTCAGGTGTGATCGCCATACCAAACTACTACTACTATTACTACTAATTCACACCAGAGTCTCTGCTAATATGTGGAGGTGAGAAACTGTGACATTAAAATAATGTACATACATGCAAGTGTGAAATTTCAACACTAGATTTATGCAATGCCACATGACCAGCTCAGCTCATTAAAACTTATAATTATTGTGAAGCATTCTCGTAAAATTGACAATATTTTGTATCCATCATGACATGTCTCTCTTTCATTGGTTGTCAGATCTGTATGCATATTTATTCATGCTCTACATTATTTTTGAAATAAAAAGTACCTACTTTCTGCATCTTCTTAAGGCATTCTGTCGTATACAATGTCAAGTAAATGAGGACTCGATCAGCATCACTCTAAAACAAATAAAAGAAAGGAATTGTATAGAACATACTTGATCTACACCCTAAACGAAAACCAGCAAAAAATGTCTTATAATTCAACTTGAAATTTAATATGCTAGAACTACAATGTTGTAACTATTGGTATATGCTCTCATAATCTTTTTTTAATGTGTTCTTTATGAATATCATTTGTAATAAAATAGGTTCACTATCATTAATTACCTACATCGAATACTGGCCACAAAACTGAGTTGATTAAATGTATATAGAGTGATGAACATTGTTGGATGTGTTTTAACACCTTAACCAATATTTCCTCTTAATTTCTAAAGTTGGCCAGATTTAGTAACATTTTATGATTAAATTCAATAATCAAAAGAATATGAGAAAGTAGTTTTGAAGCACGCATTGATATCCAATTCAAAAAAACTTTCACGTGATACAGAATGGAGGTGCTACTGCTATTGCAGACATCTTGCCAATTGGTGCTGGAGAGATAATGAAGCAGACCTTGGACATCCTTTGCTTAAAATGAGTCATTTGAAACCTCATTAAAAATGGTGATACAGTATTAGAAATGTTACAGATAAAATACAGTATTTTATACTTTTAAGTTCTATGTTCAAGTGGCAAATAAGCATAAAGGACTGTTGCGTCTATACAACATTTAGCTCGTAATCACAGTAGTACCTAACAAGTGATGGGCAGCATAGGCAACCAAAAGAGATGAGTAAAATATCAAAAGAATACCTTGATTTCAAATGTTTTAAAGAAAACATTAGCTTTGAAAAAGGTTAGGGTTTCATCTATGATATCATTGCTACCATCTGCAAAAAAGAAAGAAAATATCTCATATTACAGTTTTTGCACAAAAATTACTACAAACCCATAGGAGCATCAGTACTTAATTGTTGGTGAACATAGTTAATATTTTCTATGAAATGCAAATGTGATAATTTTTGGAGATGATCTCAGCCTTCCTAATTCTTGTGGGGGTTGTAGGAGTACAAAAAATTCTTAAAACTATTTCTATAAACTGCATGAAGAACATTCCCAAAGGGAAGTTTTCATTCCAGTGCATCAAAGGAATAACACACGAAAATATCTGCAACCTCTCAAGCTCAAAGGCAAAAAATACCCTTGCCCAAGTTTACTGTAGCATAACCTTTAATTACCTCGGAAGAAGATTTACAGACTCACCTAGCTTTGATCAATGAATGGTCGAGGGAACACCAAGTGCAAGTGATCTTAAGCTTTAGTTACTAACGCTAGAACTTTGAATGGGATGATAATTTTCATAATATCAAACAGAATAGAAAAAAAGTTAATTGTTTTAAGTAGACTCACTACAAAGTCACTTATACATAACTATTAAAACTATGATGCTTATTAATTGTTGATCAACTGGAATTTATATCATTTGGGATTAGTAAATTTTGCAAAATTGTGATCTCCAAGCATTCTCAAAATGAGGTATATCCCCAGCTGGTCAAGCTAGTGCAAGCCAGTACCATGAAAACCTTGTTATGCAGTTGGTAGCACTTAATGAAATTCAACTTGAAACACTTACTTTTTCTGGAGACTCTTTAGTAAATTGTGTGTTTCAAAAGTGATGATGCAAGCCAGCACAGCTTGAGTACAAATTTCAAAGTTCAGCAATAGCTTACTCAAAATTTATTGAAGGTTAACAGTCGGGTAAAATAAGTACAATTGGGGAAAAACACCAAATCTAATGGCATGGAGCAGCTCCAAAATGTTATTAAAACTGGCAATTTAGCACTAAATGGGTTGAATTCCAAAATACTAACATTTTCACTGTACTTACATGCTAAAAATTAAACAACAGTACACACTGGCATTCCTGCTCACCAGCTGCTGCCAGTGGAAAGCTTAGAATATTTTATTTTATTCCTGAACTTGAGTTGCAAGCATTGCTTGGACCCTTTGCATGACTTGGATTATTCATAAAGAAATCTTTATGGAAACAGTCTTCAGCTGAAAGTGTCCTGTCATACAGTCACACCACACTATTACACCATACCATTACATTCACTTTAGGAGAAGATTTGACCTGTCTTGTGGTCCGCAGTATCAGGCCCATAGCAAGGGCAGATATTTAGGAGGCCTAGTTGCATATTAGAGAGGGGCTATTTACAATCATTCTTAGCATCAGGAAAGGTAGACATAAACTGTATCTAAATAAATACTTTCAAAAGCCTTTTTCAGTTTCTAATAAAGCACTAGAATATTTAGCAGCTGTACGTTTTAACAAAGGGCACAGTTACTAAATAAGGAAATCTGCACATCCAAAATTCTCGCATTTAAAACAATCATTTGTAAATCCTTACAATCTATGACTTATTATTACTACTATGGTCTATACATTTCTGTACTCTTTGATAAGAGAAAATAGTCAAATGCATATCCTGGACAGGAAAAATTTTGTGCCATAAATAGAATCACTATTAACTTTCCAAGTAAAACAATACAGTTTTGGGCAGATGCTGCTTGGTAAGTCTATCTAATTAATCAATATGATGAGTGACGTCCCACAGATTGCCATGAAGGAGCTATTAGTCAGTTTCATTAGTAGTACAAGCTGCGATGGACAATGCCATTTTCATTGTTTCGCCCTGTTTGTGTGGGCTTTAGGAGCCAAATCAACATTTTGAATGTGAAATCAGCCAGACAAACAAACTGTTTTGTCACTGTTGAACATGACAGCTGAAAGAAGCCGAAAATTATCAGCCTCTAGGGCTGTTGTGATCACAAAGTAGTAACAGAGTTCAGGTTTGCAAGTCTCTCTTTGATCTCACAGTGTTTACATGGCAACTGAATCGCTATTATGTATCAATTTGAAACAAACAAGTTTTACGACATCCTGCAGGGGGTAATTTATCACACATTGAAGATTGTGTTACCAAAATATGATTGCACAGATTTCTCTCATTACATTTCAAAGCAGACACCTCCTGACGTAAAATTTCAGTTTCTTCTCGCAACAGGGTCACTGTGTTATTGGGAAATGTTGTTAGGGTGATATTTTCATAGGCCCACTCTAAGCATGACCACCAGCTTGTGTTAGTGCTGAACCGATAGTTAAATTACACAGTGTTAAAATATCTAGTCAGCACATCGCTCCTCAAGGAAATACATAGTACCTGTTAGCATTGTTGTTCTCTTAACACAGGATGCGTGGGAGTAAACATTAGTTCCACAAAAATTTGTCAAATTGCCATTTCAGTGGTATTATAGATTAGGTGGTACAAGAACACTCTCGTATCATCATTATGCCCACAGGATCACGGAATAACAGCACTCGAAATCAAACCTGTTATATAAGTATGCCGATTTCCAGGAATTTAACATCAAGGCTTAACTGCACACATTCACTTGAATCATTTGGCCACTTAAAGCACCTATGTAAATGTGATCTAATCCACAGTGTTTTAATCTGTGTATTTTACAGGAGAATGTAGACTTTGGTATACAGTACATATCTCCTTTACCCTTTATTACTTCCTCTCGCCAAATATCTAAGTGAACTGAAACCTGCTGTCTCAGAGTTAACCCAGAGTTAAGCCTTAGACGATGTCCTGTATTGTTGATGAGGAACTCAACATGTCTTGTCACTTAATCCAAATCTGACTATCGGAACTTCATCCGTCCATTCAAAATTGCGATGAACTTGATGATGTTGCTTTTGCCTCTGATGCTAAAGTTACTCAAGAATCCATCTTTAATCATTTGACTCATAAAACAGATCAAGAAATTTGAACAAAACAAAGAGTTTTCCAACTAATGAAGTTTTCTAGGTGCTACAGTCACCCATGAAATTTTTAAGCAATAATATATTAGTAGAGGCTTTGGGCAGTGTTTTATGCAACAGTGACTCATAATAAACTAATGTTACTTTTGTCTTTACAAATGGAATGCACTAATATAGTAGTCACTCATGAAATAATGAATCCAAACTTTTATGCAACACTTCGTATCCATTAGTCACTTATTATTAGCACTAATGAACTAATAAAAGTTTTATGCGACAGGCCCTTGGCGTGTACTTCCCATTCGTTTTAGCCACTAGCTTCAAACGTATTGAGTTTGAACTGCCAAAAGTATTCCCTTTGGCAAAGACTTTCTTGTGTTTCAGACTGCTCTATAAGTGAAAATTCCCAGTTCTCCATGCCATGATGGTAGCTCCCAGAAAAGTGCTAAAAAGACCAATCTATGCTACAACTTTTTTATCCCCTGGCACTCGTTTTGAAAAGTTGAAAAATAGGGATTTATAGTTGTTGAAACACATACAGAAAGCTGTAGTGGTACTGCCCACATATTTGAGTTCACAAACACTAAACTTAAGTAGCTAAACCACACATTTGGAATTACAATTTAGCTGACCACAGTATATGTTGTTTATGCAAGTTTTATCAGTAGTTAAAAATTCTTATGTAGTAGTAACGTATATAAACATATATCTATATATCTATACATAGAAATAATTAGGCAGCAATACTAGCAATCATGAAATACCTAGTCTCTCAATAAACATGAATGCATCTGTATAATAAATCATTTTTACTAGTATTGGTAAGGTTGAGATGTAAGCAAGCATGAGATTAGATCTATGGAGAGTTGTCCATAGTTCAAAACATCACCAAACACAAATAAATATATCTATGTGTATACCTCCAGGAGGTGCTGGTCCTTTAAATTTTGTATTGATAGGTAGCAGTGCCATCCTGCAAATTGAATTTGGTGCTGCCAAGGTTGAATGATATGCCTAAAAAGAATATACAAAGCAAAATTCAACTTCATCAACATGTACATTTTAATACAAATTGCATTTACAAAGAATGTTGGTGACAAAAAATGATGTTACTTAAGTTCCTCTAAGGCATGTGCAAAACAGTTGCTGTAGGTGCAATGATTATCTACCCATAGCCCTCTAAATAATTATTTTTAGTTATAAAGATCCACAAAAACAAATTGATATTGATAGATATCAATAATAGGTTGACGGCTTTGTTGAAGGATAAAGATAGACAAAACAGACAAAGGTAAATAGCTAGCATACACCACCAAACCCCTTAACTGAGCAAAAATATGTCACATGAGCAACCAGTGAAGTAAGTATTACTGCTACTTGCTGCCCACTTATCACATTATATATACCTTACACCTTGTGTTTATATCTTACTTTAACCTGTTTCTGGCCAATGTTCTACTGCTGGAATTTGGTATTAAAATATAACTAGAAAATGTATACTGGAGAAAAAAATCAATACTTTGTTAGTAGCAGCTTCTCTATGAAGGAATGTATCTGAAAAACGTTTAAAACACATATTTGTCAATGAGTTTTCAGGAGATGGCTTTAAATGGGGAATCACAAAATCTGGGTCTGCTATCTGCTACTGAATCAACTTGTTTAAAGTACTATGCCTTTCTATTTGTGTTTATATTTTGTTTGCAATGGGACATTATCATGAAATGATGCAGTTTATACTACTTTTTAGCATCTATGTAAGGTCATTTTACACATATAACTATGGTTGTACATAGTTGGGTCTATGAAAATGATGAAACTTATATCTCCACAGTATAGCTGGAGAAGTTGTATTTTAACAATTTTAGGTCCATGTCTACTTTCCTGGGCAACTGACATCCATACAATTACAACTCCCGTCATTTTCAAGAATCAATAACACAAATGTGGGTCTTACACAATATAATTGTGGTGAAGTGTTTGCCCACATTTTTTGGTGAAAAACAATCAGTTATCGTGCCATACATGAAACTTCAAACATCCACTTTCAGGAATCAAAAACACAGACGAGTCAAAGCAACGGTATTGTGGACCTTATACTGTGCTTAGCTACATTTTCTATTAGTTGGGCTATAATAACAAGTAGGCCTACTACTGTGGCAGGGTACGGGGAGGTAGGTATACTGACATACCAAAAACTGCAAACAATGCCAAGCTTCAACTTCCAGTCTTCTACGATCTGGAGAATATAGTAAATAAGTCCTGGGTTCCCATGAAGAGATCCCTATAATCTCAAGATGCCGGGTAGGCTACAAAATGGGATACCGTAAGTGATCTCCCTATTTCTCAGTGCTCCTGTTAGCAAAACAATCCAATGATGACATGCTTGAAATTGCTGTGGACTATCAACGCAACCTGCATTGCATTCAAGACAAAAATACATGGGCACTAGTCGTACGTTATATATCGAGAATCAAGCTGTCACACCAGGTAAAATTGTTTACTTCACGATCCTTCGTCTGGTTGAACACTTTCTCCCGGAAAGAAACATACACAAAATGTCAACATCACAGTTGACCGATGCATCTTCTCGGGCAAAATTCTGAGCTGTTCGTGTTACCTGAGCGCCATTTGAAAAGATACTTACCGGCATCCTTGTTTCTTTTCTCTTGTAAGTCCTTGTAAATCTCTAATCTAAAATGGCATTAACTTTCCAGCACAGAATCCAGTGTTACATGGGCTTGATGGTAACTCCTCTGCTCTGGTTCCGCAACATTTGAGCACCGTGGCTCCCTAGGTAACACCTCCTACTCAGAGGTCTGGGTCTTTACTTTCAAAGGGCGGTAACCTTCAGAGTTGAGAGATCATCGAATTTGTTTACTTGCTTGTTATTATTTCATACGAAATAATACCAGTTCAACGAGTTGATCTACAAAATACCTTATGGATCATAGGGCGAAGAGGTGATGTCGGTACTAAGTTGCAGATATTGCGTTGGTAGAGGCGAAGGTGTCTTTCCGAGAGGAATGGCATGAAAGTATGTAGTACCAAAGTATCTATCAATCAAGTTTATAATGTCTTGGTAGTACGGGATCCAAGACCAGTTTGGCACAATACTATACTTTGATTACAAAAAAGAACATATTTCTCAATTATTATCTATCATCGGCCGTGAATTAGCCAATATAGGCATGTGCATAACTCGCAAGCCTATAGATTCATTACGAAACACAACAGGTCATTCTATCTGGGGAAAACAGGACAAATGGTATCATAGAGAACCGCCGTGGTCTAGTCCCTTGCCTTCAGTTTAAGAGGGTCAGTGTTCAAATCTAGGAAGGGCAATTGGTGACGTCGGGAAGCGCATTTGGTCTTAGAGTGCTCTATGGTCCAAAAAAGTCCTATGTACACGAGGGCCGCCCTAGCCCCTGCAAAGGGGAGTGCACGGCGTTAAAACCGTATCATCCAAAACTACTAATAGCTAGAGGTTCTGCTTTGCAGGAGCAAAATTCTAAAAAAAGATGATCAAAAACGTCCATATAAATGTTCATAAATTATCAATTTATTGTCTAATACGTATCATCATATTAAGCTCTCACTGTTTTTATCGCTCTTCTGAAGGAAATCCTTCCCGCACACCATGGTCAGATGACTCAGTCAGTACCAACATACCATCATGCCATACCATTTGTCCTGTCTTCCCCAGATGACATAACCTCCTATTGTTTTTCGCAATGAATCTATAGGCTAGGGAGTTCTGTGCATGCGTATATTGACTTATTTTGGAGCTTAACTCCTGCCATTTGGGGGGAGCTGGAGCTGGATGTTTCTGATTGTATGCGTGTTTGGGTGTGCCGGTTTTGCTCCAGTTTTTAACAGTTTTTACCAAAGCCGGTTGTCCTCTTAACAAAATTACAGTGCAAAATATCTTTAAAAATTGTCTTGGGGTGGCTGAAGGGGAAATCTGGAGGATTTGGGAATGGAAGGAATTTTCTGGCTACATTTCCCACCGCTTTGTCTTTTCTTGTTGTTTTTGTGCTTAAGAAATTTCCTGAAGAGACTGCTTAAACATAACGCAGGACAAATATTTTTACGTGGCTACGTCACTGCTAATAGTTCTTGCTGGCAATGAGTTATTTAAGCTCTTTTACAAATAAAGTTACTTAGTGAGTCAGGGGTAGATATAATGCATTTAAGGGCACTGCAAAAACATGTCCGGATACTTGATATGCCCTTGACTGCATCATGTAGAGCAAGAAGAACCTTGGAAAGATATTTTACTGTTCATTATATTTTTAATAATATGAATACTTATAATGCAGATCTTTAGAATAGCTGGTAGTGATTTGCATTTCTAGTTTTGTTTCTTGGGATTTTGCTGCTCCTGCAAAGGATAACAAAGTCCAAGTGATTTCTCTTGGATTCCAAATACTTGAGCATGAGATCTTTCCCCCAGGTTGCTACTTAGGGGTCTTCACCTCTTCCCAAATCCCGTCCATTGATAAAGTACCATCTCCTTGCGGCCCGTTCACATAAACAGTCGGCCACTGTAGATAGTGTATCAATTTTTTAATGCTTCGAGTTAGTTTAACGTAACTAGGTTTGGTCAAGTATTAGTGTGGATTCCAAAATCTGACGAAACGGATTATTGAGTGGTGTTTGGCTGCGGTGCTTACTACTCTTAACACTTCTAATCACTGTTGTTATTTGAACCAGATCATCCAACACCATAGTACTAGAACATCGTAGCTAAAAGCAGTCGTAATAGCATTGGGGTTAGCCACGGCTTCCTCATCCTCTTCCTCCTCATTGTGGTCGTTTAATCATTATCATTATCATCACCATCATCATCATGTTTACTCGTTAAGCGTTACTGGGGAGGTAGGCCTATCCGTCATTTCAGAATGCAAGCCAAACCTTAATAATCCTGACTTATATGCATGAGTAAATTTGGCAATATATGATGACCAGTTGCTTTAACATTGATAAGGCATGTCAATGACATAAAGACTCCCTCAGTCCTTCGTCTGTCGTTTTCCCTGCACATCCGTATATACATCCATGTTGGTTTTTTGTGTCCAGTATCTTTTCGAACATATATTGCAACATTGTAATTCAGCAGTGACGTACGACCGCCACGACATCCAAATTCTCTAAATTGTTACGTTGCAGGATTGTTGCATCTGGTTGCATCATTACAACCTATTTTATTTATTCTATAATACTTACCGAAAATTATTAAGACGATCAAACAGTTTCTTTGAGTAATTATGGTATCGTTAAGTCATGTGGAACCAACCTCAGCAAACACTGACATGTTCGTATTTCAGTTTTTGTGCTGCTGTTACTGCTGCTGCTGATGATGGTAATTATGACCAGGAGAGACGTGTCTTCAAAATACCAAGGCTTTACAACTTAGTAGACATTTTCTGAGTGCCACGCTACCAGAGATTATGAAACACGAGTATAATCTCTGATGCTACTATGATTCCTCCTGCAATTTATTTCTTTAAGATTTCAACCCCAGGTTGTGATGATATAATAAATAATTTTCAGCTTTTTTAATCTTTTGAACAAAATACTGCAGGCACGATTATCTGTAGGGAAAATTGTGTAAGGAGAACAGAAAGAGGTAGGCACATGTAGCGACCTCAATGGTCGCATGCTTGCCATACACATTAAACTGAAAACCTTGATATCTCAGGCTTTAATCTATGTACAAGTGGGAATTAAGTACAAATTTTGAGGTTGAAAAACTTAGTAAAATCCGTCGAATCAGTTCCGTGAAGGCACTTTTGAATGCAAATACAAGGTTGTCATTGTCTTTGAAGGCTCATCTAAATAAACTACTGGTTGTGAAGGACTACAGAGAATTTAGCGATAAGTTCATTTCAAATATTTACAACCTCGACCATTATAACCATGGAGACAAATCCATTACCACTCATCCCTTGTAACATATCATTTTGGTTCCCAAGACCACCCTTATCAACATTTGCCTTCTTTTACCCTGAAATTATGAGAAAAAGTAGTCACATGCCCCATATTTGGCACAGAAAATGACATTCTTAAAACCTATGAAGAAGTTCAGAAACAAGAAACAAATGTTCAAGACGCAGATAATTCTCTTAAAGTAGAGAGCTGAAAGTATCAGTATACAAATGTCAAATGCGGGCCCGTAGCCAGGGCGGGTACTGGAGCCAAACCCCTCCGCGCAATAACGTTTCCTCCCTGCATGCAGAAAATATGCATGATTTGGTGCGTAGTTTCACATTGAAATTTATCGCCCTCTTTTATAACATTTTTGCCCCAACCCCTTGCGGGAGACTCAAGTGCCATTCAATTTCGTTTTTACTATCACTTGCGTCGTAAACATTCTTTCTTGTGGGGAGAATAAATGAGGAGATTTTCGGAAAAGAGGATTTAAAATGATACGTTCCAAAAGATACTAGAGAAAGACGAAATTATATCACAAACGAGATTTGAATCTGTGACCCACGCATTTGCGGCGCCAACTGAGCTAGATAAGCCTCCCGGGACAAAACGTTCTATACCTCCAGTCACTATATTAGTTCCGAATGCTCCACTTTACGACCCTTCAATAAATAAAATTTGCTGAGGAAAATAGGATGTCCTTTTTGGGGCTCAATATATACTCTTGCTTGGAGAATCGGCACGACAAACAGGCCTGTTAATGAAAATTAAAAAGCTGGCTAGTAGATAAAAAGACTGAACGGTAACATTACCTACCCCTTACCATAATAGGAAGAAGTGAGACGCATCCCCAGTTGACGTTATTTAATGAGAGTCGCAGGACTTAATGACGTTTACGGCCTGTGGGATTTGTCGCAGGTCTTCTTCGTCAATGACGCAACAAGCTTAGCAGCAAGTTCCGATGACACTATGTTACCTATCTATTCATGTTGCCTTGTCATAGCGCCAGTACCCAGACATTCAATGCTAAATCACATTTGACCAAAGGACTTGCGTGGCAGTACGATTCTACTATGTTATGCAATTACAAAATTTGGGTACCTACGATTCAGGCCTTTTTAAGTACGACAAGGTTTTGGGGGTCAAACTCTGTTTTGTCTTGCCTATGGAACAACCCTGCTGCATTCTGTTTATTTGGGTCAAAATGAAAGAAAGGAGCATCAATGACTCGGTCGAATCTTATAGATGCTTGCGAAAAATACGTCTCGTGCTTTGAGTGATATTTGCGAATTTCAGACTACACTTAGTTATCAACCTGAACTTACTCCAGTCACTTCATCATATTTAGATATATAGAAGAATAGAATACATTAAATATATTATGACATCACATATATTCCTGACATCATACAGAAATCTTCTCCAAAGTAAGCAATGCCACTTCCGAAAGTCCCATATGCTGCCCAACTAGAAAAACATCAACATGTAGCGGAGTACCTACTCTTCAAAGTCAGGTTGTGTAGGGACCTGAATGTTCCCATCGACGACCAACTCACGTTGAAATTCTGTTGTCATGACGCTATTGTGGTATCACGCTCTATCAGCAAGGCTTGGGCTGGAGAACCTAGTATACAGTGTTGCAAATACCTCGAGTCTCGAATAGACCCCTAGGGCTAAGCCCCACCCAATCCCCGCTCATTCTTAAAGATTTTCCTGCTATTACATTATGCAGACATATTTTCACTTCTCGAGGGTATATCTTCAGACCTGACATTTTCAAATAATCTCTTCTCGAAAACAGTTCAATATCTCTTGAAAATCAACTTAGGTTGTGTTGATATTATGGTTTACTTTAAAAAGAATTTGTTGATATCACCATAAAACCTTAACTTCACCCCCAACCAACACTTCATTGGAAATGGCAAATGCATACAAATCACTACATTTCCACTGTGTCAAGATGTTCTAAAGAGGAGATCGTTGAATACGCATTTTTCTTCACTTTTGATACTAAGAAGTGAGCAATACCAAAGGGGGAAATCCACCAATACCTTACAACCCCAATAAAGAATGTCGCACTACTCCACAGTAACTGGTAACACGGCCTCTTGACAGTTAATCCTAAATCGTACCGAACCCTAAATAAAGGTTTTAAAAACTGTTCTTATAAGCGCGATATCCAATATTTTTACCGATGGCAGTCGTCCTATCAAAGGTCTCTTGCCCTTGAGTCGAAGCAATAACATAAAATGTCATCGAGTCCAACACTGTAATACGGCCTAAACAAAAAGGGTAAACGTCTGCAGTGCTCCTTTAATCAGAGTCACCAGCTAAGCAGTCGGCCCAATGTTGAAACCACCCATAATACACAGTAGAACCACCAAACAGACTAACTAACAAAGGGCAGACGGCATATATAAAGGACGCTCCTTGATTTCAACAAGCAAAAAACACCGATATTAGATAGCACAGCGCTGGCGAACACCCTCTCTCAATATCTCATCATTTCACAACCGATTTTAGCGACTGCGATAATAAGATTCAAGTGGAAGGGGAACGGTTGTTCAGTTTTAGTCTTAGTTAAGTCTTCGCAGTTGTACAAACTAATTGGAAAGTAACCACCCCTAATGAGACTGCATCGTTTTATGAGCTCTGGATATATTTAGCGCAGGATCAAGTGTCCCTATTGTTCCAACTGATAGACTGGAGCACCCAAAACATCGGCATACCCTTTACAGGTGGTGACATATTTCCAACACGGGTGAAAGCATACATGGGAACGCTCCACAAGGCCATCGTACCTCCTTGAATAAGAGCGCTGCATGCCCGTCCCTCTATCCACTACTTGTGTACACGTCGGGCATCATACAATGTACCGTCACCTATTGTTATAACGTCATTGGTCCTCGTTCTTGCAAGATAGCCTCGTTTGAAAATAGTATAAATATTCTTTGTATATTAAATAATGCTCTCTTGGTTATTCGTGAGAGACAACTTGTCATCTCTACTCGAACTCCGCGTGCTTTCTATGTACATCCATTCGCACCCTCTATTCTCTTATGAATACAACACCTAACAAATGTAGCGGCGACGTTTCCTCACTTTTCCTCATAATAATACATCAACTTCTATCAAGTAAGCTCCCAATAATTTGGGAGCATTACCATTGATTTATGAATGCTAGATCCGAGGCTCCTTAGAAATCCTGCGTCTCAATCTGTGGAAAGCATGTAAGTCAAATATGGCCGCCACATCAGGACATCCGTAGAAGCGATCGCGATTCATCAAAGCCAGTTTGATTAAGGATGAAGGATTTTCATGTACAAGCGTCAATATGCTATGGATGATCACTAAGATGTATTGATTTTCTTTAAATACAAATAGCTTTTATCGAACATCTAACCTCCTGATAATCTCCGATAAGATCAAGAGACGATGGCTGAAGTTTTGCCGAGCAATTATTCAAACTAGTACCGGTACTCTGGACGCCCAAATACGATCAGAGGATACGGAGCAAACCGGCGCTCACCTACGTCGAGTAACTTATAAAGGACACAGGTCTTAATGTAGCAGAACTGGAGACTGCCAATGACTGACAGGGAAATATGTCGTGTCATGACTGTTCGCCATTTTTTTGTTATTTATAATAAAGAGGATTTGTCACGAGTAGAGCAACTTAAAATCCGTGGGATCCTATCGAGCTTCTCAGTGCAGTTTATATTGGACTTCTCAGAGGAAACTATGTAAGATTAACGACATTATTTGTGCATATCTTTGTTGATAGAACTCGAGTAATATCAAACAGGAATATGTAGAAGATATTTGCATCTTAAAAGAACTGGAATTTTACAAGGTCAACATATGTACATTTAACTTACCTTATCCGATTATTCTTTGGTGCGAAGTAAATAACTCTGGGTGACCGATCTTTTTGCTAAGATTGCTTTCATTACAGAGAAGTGGAATTGGTAGGACATGGACAGTTCTTAGATCGCGATTGATCTACCCTCTTTCCGATGGTGGCGTGTTATAGCGTTACCAAAAATGGTTATTAAACTACAAAATGTACGAAACTGGAGAAAATCACAAAAGGTCTGGTTAGCAACATGCACTTGTTTTCATTCTGTTGGGGATCCTTAGTTTTATCACATCATAATCTGACTTTGAAGATGTACAAAGATGTAAACGAGTAAGAAATGGGGTATTGAGGTCTCTGGCCATGGCCAGGACAGCATGGGCACTCCCCAGGAAACTCTTGCATCCTAGCTTGTGTTGATCCACAAAACTGCCGACTCGTACCCCTTATTTTCTTGCTTTTCTTTTTATCATGATGATTATATATATGCACCGAACTGAAACGTAGCCATAGTGCCTTCAAGTGCAATTTATTATAGGAATCTATACCAATTTGGCTTTATTAAAGGCATTAATTAAAGAAAGAATTAATATGAAGAACTTCTTGTTTTGTTGAGAACTCATTTTAGAGATGTTTGCACGATATCACTGATATATGCTATTTAAATTGGCATGGCTTTTAAAAAAGCCTTTTGAAGAAGAAAATGTTCAATATTCATCACCTTAACTAGTGTTGATAATTAGAAAAATTAATGTACTGGTTGTGAGGAAGCTTTTTCTAAGAGAAATCAGTGGTACAAGTCAACCTTTAATCATTGTTGAAGAGTATTTGTTTGGTAAGTTTATGCCTTTGTGATGTTTTCCCATTTCTGACAATACGCTCAGTGTAAACTTTTGCAAACTGAAAAGAGAAAATTTTGATGTAGAGATTTGCTATTGCTTTGATAAGCAATGTCACATG
>JAAAKL020000654.1:0-38575 GCA_010016065.2 Carybdea cf. marsupialis auct. non (Linnaeus, 1758)
CTTTTGGTTAATTAATTTTGTTTATGGTGTTATCTGAAAGAAGAGCTTGTGGCAGATGTTTAATGTGTGAGATTGATTGGGTCATTAAGAAATCTATCTGCTCCATAGCTCTCCTTCAGCTCGAGAAAAAGATGCTTATCGAAATATTTGTCTAGCAATCAAAGACCTACTTCACAACTCACTAAGAACTTATATACGTGATAACATTGGCTGGGAAGAGCATGCCCATGGTAGGTTTAGCAAATCTCCATCATTTTTAAGGCATTTCGATCTATAAAATACACAAGATATTATCCAAATATGTCATATGTTTTATCATGTTAATCTAATTAGAATTGCACTTTTTCAGGCTTATTTGACTAGACTATCTAGTTTCCCGCTTCTTACTTATTTCATCGAGATTGAAATGATAAGATATGCCATTTTTGTAGGTATTAAAACTAGAGACCCAATTTAGGCATGACCCGGTTACCCACTCTCTAGAACTGCTACAGTAATGATGTGTTAAGGGGGATAGAAACCAAAGATATTACAAAGGTTTGTATATAGTCATGTACCGTGGTCCAGTTACACTGGCCTCGCTTTCAGGTCCATAGGCTCGGTTTAATTCCACATGAACATGTCCAGGTCCACGCCGGTTTCCTTCCATATGATGCCAGGTGTATCTTACCATCAGATTATCATTGCGTTCGTTATTTAAGGTATGCTTTGTTATTCTACCTGATAGCATAGGACAGCATATTAATTAAAGAGTAAAATCTCTGTTCTCTCAGGAGTCCCTCGAACATCTTTCTTCCAAGGTGTTCCGTGGACAGATGCTATAATCGGTGATCAAAATTTCAAGATCTAAGTCAGGATGCATATTATTCATCTCGCAATTGAAGATGTGATAGTGTATCGCCATCCTTCTTACAATTTAATTCAACTTAGCGCCTTACTCAAGGGAGAACATGTCATCCAATCGGATTCTCGCGTTTTCATTTTCATAATTCCTCACCTGAACTGGGTACACTCTCTGACTTGTGTGACAAAAAAGTTGTAGAATCTTCCTAAGGCCGGGATCGAATCGAGGCTGTTGGTTACAAGGCAAGTTTTTGGACGACATGACTATGAGGTCGCTTACTTTTGAAATTTCGGATGGAAGTTGTTGGCTTTGTTTTGTTTATTTGTTTTATTACTCGTATAGGAAGTCTTCAACAGTACTACTGTATATCTGATCTTGACATCTAAAAAGCAATGATAATTCAAGTATATCACAATAATTTGTCTTAATTGCTTTGTTGGCCTTCACCAGTGATTGTTTGGTCCTACATTATCATCTCTTCGATAACCCTACGTTTTGTCCTGGCTTCTCGTCATTCAGAGGTATACCGACACAGTGTGACCCCCCAATTTAAGCAGCTGACTCACAAACCAATGGTTATGAGATTAACAAACTTCGGATTTTCGTCCTATTGTAATTGAAGATATTAACCCCAATTTGCGTCCCTTAACGAAGTTGTAAAATTGAGACGTGACTATGACAGCAAGAATCACGAAAGCCCCATCTGTTTTTCCTATTTGTCTACACTTTAATGGGAATGAATAAAAACGGTTACGACCGACCGTTTGCGCAGTAGCAAATGCAAGCAGTTTGAGGGTCTCTTGTCTCTCACAACATCTAACATCAACTTGTCTAGTTTCTATTCCCGAGCGAACGAGTTAGCCGCAATTTGTTCCTCTGGTATTTATACCTGCAGTAGAAGTCTTCATTTTGATTTTTGAGCTCAATTCAGCATTCTAGAGGATGGATGTTATCAGAGGGAAGGAATTGTATTTCTTGGAAGACGAAAAGGCGTTCTTGGGAAACACGTGAATTGGCATAATGTCTTGTGATAAACAATAAAGCTCAACAGGCAACGCGAATAGCGAACATGACGAAACAAAAACAAGAATATTTGATATTTAGGTTCTAAGGCTGTCGATGTATTCACATCATCTTCAGAGAATGAATGACAAACATGTTTACAATCAATATATGTAGCTTAATACACTACAAAGTACAAACAAAGGTTAGAGGGGGGAAGAGGTCCCAAAGGAAAAATTAAAATAAATACAAAGGAATAGAACTTTGATTAACATTCAGAGAAGGACGAAGCTTAGAAATTGGAAGGCTTTCTTTGAGATGAAGTTCAAACTCAGAGGAAGCCGAAGTAAGTAGATCAAAGTCGGAAGCAGAGAAAGGGCGAGAGTAGTTAGCAGCATGATTGCGAACAGATGAACAGGGAGGAGAAGGTAGACTTTTCCCAGTCAAAGCTGAAACTCCCAAGTGGTCCGATAGGCGTCAATGAAGTGGACGGACAGTTTGTCCTAAATACACTGCACTACAACAGTGACACTTAAATCTATAAACGACACCTGATCGGATCAGCATGGGAATTTCATCCTTCAACCGAAAAATTTTATTGTCTTATATTAAGTGTATTGTCTTGTAACCTGTCCTTGCATATTTATTATTTTCCTTTATAGAGCAAGTATAAACAAAGGGATTGGAATTGATAATATTCATTACTTAAATGATGGACTTTGGATCATGAAGAAATTGGATCGATAGTATTTGTAGGAGTAGTAGTTTAATCGAAATGAAATAATATCTTAATGATCTCAAAGGATTATTTCATAGCAAACACTTATCCATGTCTGTAAGACCTCGACCATACTCATTTACAATAATGGGCGATCATGCTATTGTTTTTTATTGGCGGAACTGATAGCTTCCTCTGTGGGTCGTGTACAAGGCTACAGTGAAGGCGTATGTAGGCAATTGTAGATCAATGATCTTGAGAAATATTTGTTGACTTGATGTGACTACAAACATGTCAACCCACCTTTAAAAAGCTTGGTTCGATTCCGGTATGTTTCCCTCATACACCGATCGTATCAAGATATCGAGCAAGAACATGTGAAAGGTTGTAATATTAGTGCACATTGTTGAAATAATACCTTATTCCTGACTATTAAGTCAATGAACCTAAAAAACTAAAACTAAATAACACTTTGCTTGGTTGTTTTATGGAATGACGTATGTAAACACAAATTGATTAGATAGTGATGAAGTCAGACACTCCTTTCACACATGACTCGCGTTTCGGTTAAACATTTAAACAACGTTTTGAAATGATGAAAATGTTTTTGTTCTTGAGCATCTTGGCTCCATCAACACCGTTTTAAAATACTAGGGAAAGAATAATAGGTTTTGTAAGCTACATCAATAGCCGATCGTATCCAGCACCTAAGCCTCGTTTTCGTTCGAGGTTTCACTGTCTTGACGTAAAATGCAATTGATGATTACGTAAACCAAGAGTTTCAGTGACGACACAGGAGATTGACCATGTTTTAACAACATAGGCTGCAGATCATTAACTTGTTATTTTTCCTTGTACTTCTCATCTTTAGGAGCTTTTTAACATAATTTATATCGGTGAACAAAATTTTTGTCGTTATTACATTGTTATAAATTACTACATGTTTGAAAAAATGAGGCCCAACTGTACTTATAGTCCCGAAAAAGTCGTAATACGCACTCTTCGTAATATAACTGTGTCTGTGTTAAAATTTTATCAATTCCTAAGGAGTATGCAAGCATTATGTGCGTCCGCAACATGCAATCAGCTATGTTACTGTCTAACAAGTTGCGTTGAGGACACGAATCCGTTTTACAACGCAAAATTGAACGATCTGGGTAGTTTTTGGAACGCTTTTGAGCAGTGTTGACTGTAGATACTTGTCTTTTTGATTCTGCCTTCATTTTGAGTTCGTTAAGATGCTATTAATACTGCTATGCCTCCTCGTACTATTGTGTTCGTTTTACAATCGTAAATACAACTGAAAGAAAAGAACGTTTTACTTATCACTTTCACGGTTCTTCTCATGACCCCTATGTTCACCGCTTTGCCCAAGAAAGTGATAACTTTAGGTATTATGTGTAGTTCTGCTTGATCATTACCACGGAGCATGCACCTCAGATAAGAGAAACGTTCCTGGCGAATGTATTTCACCGGCCCTGTTTTGTGTGTCACTTGTTACGTTTCACTCGCGAGCAATTGTTGAACGCAGGCATTACACTTGCTTTATTGTCCAAGGCATTCGAAGTTCGTATCGTATTGAAATTTCAAGGTTTTGTGTGTTGATGAAGGCGAAAAACAAAGGTTGTAAGGATGCCAGGATTGAACGAATGGTACATATCTACCAAAATATCCTTATACTTCAGCTTTTCTGAAGATGAGTTACAAAACTGCGGTGATGATCATGAGTTAATTGTCTTGCTTACTTCTCGTTCTTAAGTACAAGGCTGCCTTGATCCATGCTCATCTATCGAGGGCATCGAGGAACCTTACCTTTCATGACGTAACATTTTATTCAACCTTTTGGCAATTAATGAATGTTACCCAAGTTGTGACTGACTCCTGGAAGATCGCATGTTTTCACAAAACGAAGAGAGCCTCAGGGAACAGGGAAAATAGTCATGTAAACTTGGGGAGGATCGCATGGTTTTCTTTACATCAGTCAACCATGCAATTGAAACTTTCAGATTATGTTAGTCCGTGAATAATGAAAAAGTAACTGACATTCTATTTTTTTCAACCACATGTTCAGATCTATATTTATAACATCGTCGAGGATAACGCATTGCCAGTCCTCTAGGCTCACTAAGGGGAGGCCTATGTATAATGGAAGGAGAAGTGAAGGACATATATACGTTTCTGGTTAAAAACTCGGAAAGTACCATATTTTTGGTCTTAAGCTAACGCGTCGACCATTGAACATGGAGAGATCACGGGAAGCTAAAAACATATTGATCAGAAATTTGACGTTAAAAAGTATAAGAATTTCGGGTAAAGCCATTTCTCTCACGCGATGAATTCTAATATGCGCCCCAGTTAGTACAGAATAGTGATCCCGTTAAAACGCGGCGATGGAAGGCGACGTTGTATGCCGCCTGGAACTGCTTCAGCTGGCCCACGACACAATCGGACTGATTGTACAAATAAACTATGTTACCCGATTGGTTGACAAAGTTTGGAAAGTTGAAAACTGTTGATACTGTACTTTGATGATTGCTTTCGGCAGTTGGACCTTTCTATCCCTGTTATCTGCCATAGCTTCATTTACCGTCGTAATAGAGCACCTAGCAGCCCAAAATCCGCGGCTAGTGTTGAACAGTCCGTGTCTAGCATCGGTTACCAAGGAAAATTTCCATAGATACATAAGCGAGCTTAAGAATTTTCTAGCACTACGTCTCTGTTAACGACTGCATTTTAAAACCTTCTGCAGGATCTGTCATAGATAGCAGTCTCGTTTGCTGCTCTAGCTTCCAGTTCTGATTTTACGTAATCCATCCACCTTTAAATCCACCCTCGTTTATTATATAGTATCTTACACACTTTTCCCACATGCTACGCATATGGAGTCTCTTATACATACCATTTCTTACATGGCCGTTTTGCATGTGCCCTCAACCATTTGAATTGGTTTACGGGAATCCTTTCATGGCATATACAATAGCTGGCTGTGCCATTGCCATATGCTTTTTTCATTTTAATACTGTACATCATGGACTTGTCACAATGGATACCTGGCACCTTTCTCCAATTGTATCACTCACATTGGATTTTGCTGTTCACTTTCGCTTCGACTCGACCATTTAACAACCGCATCTGAAATAGCAATAAAACTGAAGCATTAAAGTTTTAGTGTAGA
Organism: Carybdea cf. marsupialis auct. non (Linnaeus, 1758); assembly: GCA_010016065.2. Classification (NCBI taxonomy): domain Eukaryota; kingdom Metazoa; phylum Cnidaria; class Cubozoa; order Carybdeida; family Carybdeidae; genus Carybdea; species Carybdea cf. marsupialis auct. non (Linnaeus, 1758). Next base: position 5,740 of record JAAAKL020000654.1, read on the forward strand.
TCCAAAGTTCTCTAGTGAGTACTGTTGATTCTGTTCACAGATATAAATGTGAGCATAAGCTACCGAAATATACCGTGAATTTAGGGAAACAGGGTCACAGTAGAAGAACTTTATCATGGGACAAGGCTGCTGTAGTAGTGGAGTAAGCTGCTCAACTAAGGCAGAATGCTACAATGAAGGAGTGCTGTTTGACCACTGTTAAACGCCGATTGTGTGAGGACAGGTATTGCAACAGTTCTTGAATAATCAATGATGGCAGTTAATGATATTGATGAAACCGGGGAAGGTACTTATAATCAGCGACCAGTCTCCCCCTCGATCTCCTTCCCACTCCCCCTGTCATCAGATGTATTGCATAATCATGAACAACAAATCAAAGGTCTTCATTTGTTAGTAGACCCCATACTTGTTAGCTCGTTGCAACTCGCTTCTGCCGTTCTTCCTGAAGGAGCAAACATCTGTTTACTGGTTTGTACACTATTGATTAATACGGTGTGTTTGTTTTATAAACATTAGAAAAATGGTTAATTGGACGTAAAGAGATAAATGATGAAGTATGTAATCTCGATTACAAGTTTGCAGATTTGCGGGTGCATTTAAAGGCTCTTTGGTACGCAAAATAGCATTGAAGCTCTTATTGAAAACTATTTCCATGTACCAGGCCGTTCCTTCCAGATGACGACCTTGCAATCATCGAGGTAGAATGAATCGTTGTTAAATCAATTCAATAATTTTTTTCGCGATTGCGTTACTTCTTATTCCGTTGATTTATAAATTGAGATCAACATAAAAAAGATAAGAGAATCTATTCCATATGAAGTACAAATGATTTGCTACTTTCTTCGCAAAGAAGGGATATTTCACCGAGATCTGTATCTAGTGATATTAGACGGATATTACATGTCAATCAGTTTCCTCGGATATGTCGTGTTTAGACATTTTCGAATGTTATGAATGGAATATACTGTAAGTATGAGAAGTCTGTTTCCTCATTGTCCTTATCATCATTTGAAATGTTTTTTCTACTGTAGCCTTCTTTAGTCGTGTTCCTCAAATTCTAGCTTCCTTCAAGTTCAGGTTCACCATAGTCGCAAAATTCCAAATGTTCATCTTGATCTGACCATGCCTTCTACGATTTTGCTTCTGGTACTTTCATAAACATTCCCATGAGAAAAAAGGGAATTTAAACTGAAAGAACTTTCTAAGGGTTCTCTCTTTTCTTTTTATGATGAAACGTTCCTCGGCTTTACTGCGGTAAAACATGGTTACACAAACTGGATTAAAACTAGAAAACAGCATGTTTAACATAAATCAGGCAGAGCAGCAGGGAGAGTAAAAGAAAGCAAATAAACTCATGGAAACCAGGGCAAAAACAGCAGTTTCAAGTTAGTCATTACGCCAATGAAACCATGAGATCATTTCAGACTTACTCGCAACCAATTAAAACTTTACTGGCCTTTCATTTGTTCATCCACTTTCTTCATTTGTTCATCTTCTGTCTCCTGTTGTCAACTGGTGCAGACATCCCACATGGCAAGCCCACAACCAGGCCTACTTCGAGGAAAAGAACCCATCAAATTGGTAGGAAAAGCAGGTTAAATAGGCACTACCTGTAATTGTAGCTATCCTGGCAAATGATCAAATACTTCAATAGGTTGATACCCGATTCTAATTTGTGTCACTGGTAGCAGTAACAAGAACTCGGGAATAGTGAACAAAAATAAACAGATTTAAGGATTCAGTCAATTTTCAATTAAGATAACAGCTAGATTCTCTCTATAAATTCTGCATTGGATGAAGAAACGTAGGCACTGGTGTTGTTTCTCATATCGGGTATCATATTTTTAAAGATAACTTAAGAACTGCAGTTGCGTCCAGTGCCACAGGCTTTACAGCTCCGATTCTTTACAGTGAATCAATCGACTTATGGATCCTATAAGGTAGAAGAGAAAACGAGAATAAATCACACTTCAGGGCTAGGTACTCATACATTGTTCAGCAAAACTCTCGGCCCACTGAGATTTGACTCTTACGACCACCATACTTGTCATTGACGATTATCTAAAGTGAAGTTATTATGTGGTTAGAGCATGGTGTACCTTACTACGCCATTGGTTAGAGCAAAAATGTCACCATTTGTCACCAAATGTCACCATTTGCTTACTTTTTGCAATCAATCCACGAGAGCAATCCACGAGAGCACGGATAGATGGAGTGCGAGAGCCTTAAAGTTCTATTAATTGTCTTGCGCATCTTACTACATTGTACCTCGTGGATGCAGGTTTCATTGCTTGATGAACAGGTGTGGTGCTGACGTATGTAAAAGGATGTGTCCAGTTTTATCATACGAAAAAGCATACAGCTTCCCAGCGAATTTCTCTTTACAGATCCTCTGTTTTGGGTGTTTGAAAAATACATCAAGAATCCGAATAAATACTTTTCCTTCCAAACAAGGAGTACATTGTGTAATATTGAGCATAATAAGTTCATAAGGTACCTTCAGTTGAGATTATAAGCCAGGAAACAAAAGAATAATAAATCGTTTGAAAATCCATAAAATAACTTTCTGATAAATACAACTTAGTGAAAAATATTCTTCATGGAATTTTCTTCCAATGATGTACAGTATGACTATAACTTATGTAAAAAGGTTTTTGTGTTCACAGCATAGACGACAATCCACCGTTTTGTAACGCCCATGGGGCCAGCGTATGGAGCATGGTTGTGCGCAAACAACGAATTACATTAATAACATGTGATCACGGTCTTAGTTCTACAATTCCTGGCAGTCAGACTAAATAACAAGGGGGGGGGGGCAGCTCTGAGATCCTAATGGTATGCAAAAGTTAAACGCATTTATTAACTCTATTCCGTTCCTATCATCTTTGAGCTGCTTTTCAACTGTAGACAAGGGTTTCATACTTATAATACGATGCAGTAGAGGCTCGGCAAAATGCATTGCCTTGGGCTCAGCAACGTTTGCAAGACGAATTAAATTACTAGACCCGGCATCTTTTCCATTTTCCTTGGCAATGAAACCTGGGGCACGTGGCAGGACAAGACCAAAGGCGAGGGCCTGATTGATCACCACGTAACACCTGCCCACTTGCTATCCTTTGGAACTTCAGTGGCACGAAAAATAGGCTGCAATTTACTACGCCGCTTACTTTTACCAAGAGACATGGAAAACAGTCAACACAAAGGCTTGTGACTTTTGTGCCACTTACAATTTTTTCCATCGAGTTCGGATAACTGTCATCGGTATCGTTTAAAATAACATTGTTCGAGTCAAGTAGTTAGTAAAAGAGTTAATTACAATCGTTGCCAGTCATATATTCAAATAACTTAAATGGGAAAACGGACGGCAGAATAGCCGTTGGAAGTTGCTATTTCTCTTTTCTTTTGATAACATCATAATTGTTTTCAAAGACTACGAAGGCTTTTGGCACAACCGCCTCAGCCGCAACTGAGCGTCGACGATTTCAGCGCTGTCATCGACAATAACGACGGCAAACAGGCGACGAGGATGTCATACGTCAAAATAGGTTAAGTTCTGTCCTGGACCCACCAAAATTAAACTCCTTTCAATAAAAGCATTGGCCAATGAATCAGTTGCATGGCAGCTCACGAACTATGTGAATAAATTTATTATTTTCGTGCGAGGTCATGAATCAGGGCAAAGGAGAGCGTACAACCCAGAAATTTTGGCGGTAATGTGATATGACCCTATTTCCCATACACACAGTTTTCCGGAGTCTCGCAGAAACTTACAAAGGCACACCATGATTTACAACATGTTTCGTCAGCCATTAGTTAAGGTATTTTGACATTGTGAATCGTTCTTACTAAAACAAGTACCGTCAAAAGCCTATCCATCAACTGTGCCGGCATATCCTTTGCCGAGACTTTTCCCTAAAATCCTAGGGCTATTACAACTACTTAGACACATCAACTGTGCTGTCGAGTACTTACCACCTCTTGCCAGTAACTCTTGCCATCAACAAAATACATTTTTTAAGTGACACGCATATTGAAACTATATCTCACATCTCACATTTCGGCTCAAACAAAACCCAACTCCATGAAATCGCTTAAGAAAAGGCGCCGTTGTTGTCTACAACAACAATTTGGCTAAAAATCTCTATGTCCGGAGAGAGGGGATGTCTACTTCGTTTTCCCTTAAAACCGACATGAAGGCTTGGGGCCCGAGAGAGGAAATCCTGATATTCCCCATCCAAATTCCGATTCTGTGGGATACAATATGAAAGATTTAACATAAACGCAAATACATAAAATACAAATTCCAGTTGTGATAAACTACAAGTTACGACTACATTTTAAGGGCATTGGAATATCAGAGCTTAAACTAGCTTTCTTCAATATGGATTGAGCTATATTACGTATAAATACCCCGCGAATTACCCTACACAAAAGGACATATATGCTATTTGAATGCTCCAGAATGACAATTCTGACCAAAGGCGGCATTGCTATTAGACTTGGACACTGACATCAATGGGCCAATGCCCGAAATCAAGACAATGTCCGAAAATACTCGAATTTAACATACTTTAAGCCTCTGGTTGCCTAAAGATAAATTTCAAAGGTTAATTTTCGGGCTGGAAGGGGGTGGGGTGGAAGCTGAAACACTTTTCGTGCAATTAAGATACCCACGTTTCAGTATATATATATGTATAAATCAGTCATATCTACTTTCCTTTAATGCTGAATACAAACTTGTAACACTGGGCAATGTCTGCCTCACGAAAATACAACGAAGCCAAGAAAGGAGTGACTAAGTGTGCAAGAAAGAAAAACAAACCATCAAAAAAACGATCTGAATACCTCTAATTTGCTTCTAAAAGATTCGTGTAAGTGCTCCTGCTCTAGGTCTCTGTAGTCTAAGCAGTTAAGTTTTATGTTTAAACTAAAAACGTTATAGGTACTTTCACCCTTTGTTAGACGGTATTTCCAAGGGGCAAAATGATTCTCTGGAAGGATTTATTGTCTCTATACGGGAGTAACATCTGCAGGGTCTATTTTCCACACTGAGGCCGAAGTATTTCTGCTATTACCTCCTCTTAATTCCTTTAATTTATTGTATTTTATTGCACATCTGGCTTACCGGCAGGAAGCAACAGGGTGCGGTTGCTTCACACACACACAATGTGCAATCGAGATGCTTTTCACTGCTGAACATACAGAGAGAAGATCTGCACAATGAACTATTGGCATTTGAAACACTAAATTTTACACTGAACTAACCCCAGACACTAGGATCCTCTATAAATTGCTTCCAGCTCAGCCAAACAAATCTGTCTTAGTCAACTAAACCGATATTTATCTGATACCAGCTATCTTGCTATTGAAAGAGAAAGCTATCCTTTTATCGTGCTCTTCGTGACGTCGTCTGCACAACGACACTGCCACAATTTTCAGTTTGCATTGATCCTCTCTTGTACAAGTTTACATCCGTTGTAAACCATGGATTGTAACAAAGAGAAGATGAACATGAAATGCCATCCCCATTCGCCAATAACACACAAAAGGTAGCATAACATAAAAATATTTAAGTGTTCGAACTACAGTTCCTTTGTGTTGCCCAAATGACAAGGATCCAACGCCATCCAAGTCTGTGAATACATTGAGTCGCTGTCAATTCCGGTAGTCCGCAAAAGGCACGCAACATTCGCATATCAGCTGTAACAGCCATTGTCCATAGACCTCGGCAGCGAAACTTCACATGTAAAGACCCTTGAGTTCAATAGTAAGCATACATAAAAATTTAGATTGCTATCCACTAGACATTGTTACAAGCTCATCCAGAGGATAGGATTCGAATGTGCAGTGGTCAGCGATTCTCAACGTCTATCTCCTTTAGTCAGCTGATATCTCTCAGCTTATACAGAAGAACGTTTGGGGTAGTCAGCTCCGTGCCACCTATCAACACTTCCCAGGTTTTGTTCGCATCTTTAAGAGCCTTTGTGACTTCGTATGCACTTCGCATTTCTGAAAATGAGGGTCCACCTACAACAAAGATGATCAACCGTGAGCATGATTTAGCTTCGGATTGTGCCTTATCCTTGTTGTGCCAATTACCATGCCTTGCGCTTCTTGCTGCGTGTCCCCCCGATGAACTGAGTCCCGACGACTCGCGTGTGAATAAAAATGGATAGAGCTTGGAGTCGAGCTTCCCATCCACTGCATCCTCCATGACGTCTTTAATGTATGGCACGTAACGGGAAAGTGAATATGCTTCGTCCGGGCGCTCCTTCCTTGTTGGCGGAGGTTTACTTTTCCCATAATCCTGCGAATGACATAACGATTGAGCGATAAAAAGATAGATGTAAAAGGTAAGATTGAATAGATACAAAAGGGCAAGAGAGGGGTCAAGATTCCGTGGGATACACATACGGGTGAGAAACACGCACATGTGCAAGCTTATGATTAACATGCGAATAACGATCATGCAAGTGGGTAAAAATGTGAAGGAAAAAGATGCCCAGTGCCATATCGAGCGAACTAAAAATAAGGATAATATATACCCTAACGAATATCATCGACATGGCCAATTTACAGATGATGCACATGCAGATAAATAACATCTGGCTGATAAAGTGGGTGGTAATCACGCGAACTACAAACATGGGCATAGTCGGATAGTCATTGAATGGGTGAAAACCGAGCATAACAAAGAAGCGAACGAAATCCAGTGGCATGATCAATGTACACCTAAGACATATGCAGAAAAACGACATCAGGGGTAGAAACCAATAACACCCCTTTCAGCAATCAAGTATCAATCAAATACCAACAAGTGAGCATACGCTCAGAGACTAGCAAGAAAAACACCTTTCGCGTAATAGGAGATACATATATTACATACAACAGGACCTATCAAACATATAGTCGCTGTTCAGAACGTGCATTCCTTATAATACTATACATCTAAAGCTCCACATCGAATTTTTCAATTCCTGCATCTCTTGAGGTAAACATTGTACTTTAAAAAGCGCATGGGCGTGACGCACATAACTAAGAGCATCAGTAAGCAGTTCAACAATGTATAGACGTACAAAAGTCTGAAAGGATGCTGTAAATGTCAATACCGTTCTGATATTGAATCTATACTGTATATACCTAAATATGTACGTGACCTTGCTATTGTTAGGATCTACTTCTTGGAGGCGTATTAAAGTTCATGGAAAATTTTTCATACTGTGGAGGTCAAAATATTTTCGACAGGATACTACATTGGCAAATGTAAATCAATTTCCTGTACAGTGCAAATAGCATGCCGGCTATACACCAAACAGGAATGTGTACATGTGGAGTTGGTAATGCAATGAAATGGTCGGATCTAGTACGACAAATTTACTTTCGCTTTTCAGTTCTTGAAACGGAGGTCTACAGTTTCAATAGACAGCTATTTACGTGAGCAAAGGCTTAGCTATACGCTGAAGATTTCCATACATGCATAATGGTCAATCATTTGAACTCATGCAGTATTTGCCACGGTATCAACCCCATATAGGGACTGGTATTAGTGGCTTCCTTCTTACAAGGATCAATATCAATATCAGTCTTGGTAAAGAAAATAGTATTGATATTGTAAGCAATATGGCAACAACTAAGATTAACATAAATGGAATTGTACATGAACAGGTTAAAACATTCAATTATATAGGTACAATAACAACAGAAGATAGAAGAAACGATAACGAAACTCTCAAAAAGGGACGAGGGTGGCCAAACTAGCATTTGACAGAAGAAATGGTATTGAAGAAAGTGCGATAAAGACAGTTTTGCGTAGTCCTATGCTATATGCAAATATTAACTTAACTTCCCCTTATTCAATATTTTTTCCTGAGTGTTCTGCTGCAGTATCTGCACATGCATATATACTATCAGTTACAGCAATGCTATTAGTGTCCACATCGGCACCATCATCTATCATCAAAAGCGTTACATATAAGACTTCACATGAACTTTGTTGAATGAAACAAAATGAGCCAAAGGGACGCAAACTTAACTCGTAATATTGAGTAAACGTGTCACATTACCTGAACTACCGGCACGCCCAACCGTGCCATATTGAAAATCGTTGATCTATGAATGCCAGTAATCTTGGCATGTTCCATTAACTTCGCCATGTTTTCCTCGCTAAGGCCTTGCATGACTACAGCTAGCAACAAAATCATTCGGACTTTATTGGTTTCGCTGATACTCTTGTCCAGCAGAATTGGGAAGATGATACGCATGGGGTCTTTGATCTTCTGGCCTTCTTTGTCCACCCCTGTAGCAAGATCCTGCTCCACACTACAAAGCTGTTCAATGTTGTCCTGGTTGTAAATGCGCATACAATCCTCTGCCATATTCAGATGGACACTGTATTTGCTCAATTCCTTCTGATACTGCGGCATCTTTTTCATCAAAAGCGACAAATCCCGTAAGGTAGTTTTCTCCTTGTCTTTACCGACTACAAGATAAACAGATGTACCCATTCATGTTCCCTAAATCAAGTACTCTCAATTAAGTAGTAGAGAAATAGCTTGAATAAACAGTTCAGGGGGTAATTACACACTACCAGATAATCCGAAAATCCAGTAGAACCGTATTTCCTTTCTTAATGGTTCCCCCCTACCACTCTAAAATATTATGAAGATTAGTATCCAGTCTTAACGTCAAAAAACACAATATGTAGAACGATTACCAACAATAGTTTTTTCAATTTCTTCCCCAAATACTGAAAACAATGTAAACGATACTTAACATTTCTTACTTAGGTATTGAAAGGCAAGATTTTTATTGGGGCTTTTTTTTGGCTGGATGCGACACTGCTTTACTCCAGAAATATAAAATCTGGTCCATAGAGCATAATACAATGACCACTCCCGATCAAATGGTGGTAATTCCCACCTTTCCTTGGCTTCAGGAGGGGAATTGGTGTCACTGTACGACGAAGAATTTTCCTTTCATTCCTAAATAAACAAGTTGCTAATGCTACAAAACAATGGCAAATTACGCCTCATCAGGACAAAGATCTCTCAAAAGCGCATATCTAAAGACCGACCTTGTAAACTTTCGACCTACGTTTCAACTACCTAAAAATTGCCAAAAGGAACGCTGACCTCGTACCTAATACAGAAAAGAGGGATTGAGTATCCATACAGTACAGGCCTTTACTGATATGGCTTTGAAACGAAGCAAGTCTTAAGACTCGCTAGATTGAACGATGGGCTTGCCGAAAGTGACCTGTTTGGAACAGGAACAAATGACATAGGTAGTCTCTAAATTAGAGGCTGCTGATAGATGCAATAAATCCATCGAATAGGCTGAGCAACAAACTGAGCTGAATAACCAACTAGAAGCACTTTTACACCCTGCATAACAAAGTACTCGGAAGATGCTACCAAATCAAACTTTGAAAAATTACTAGAGAAATTGAATTCCGTTGGTCACATACTTTTCTCTCTAAATAAATCATTTATGCTACAGAATTTCAATAAGGTAAGAATCAAAGACTTCACAGTATCGTAAAAGCTTCTTGGTTCATTCTCATCACAGATAAACACTGAACCTAATTGTGGCAGAAAAGACTGCCGGGTAAATATCGACTACAAAAAATTCAAACCATTTTGTTTGGTATGTGAATTACAACAAACTTAGACAAACTTTGCTATTTCTCGTGTATCAATTCAAACTTTTAAATCCTCATTTCTCAAAACCAAAATAACAATTGCTCTTCCCGATACGCTTTAGAGCTAACGTAGAAAGTTCTTTCAGTATCTTGTAGTAACTGCTTGTTTGCTACCATATCAAAATGGTATTTACATATGAACAAAAATGCATACTTACATAACTTTTTGGTGCCTTGAAATTCTTTAATTTGCTGAGTTATACCCTGAGATACTTGTGCAATGTGCTGGTGTCGAAGTTTTACCCACAAATCATCAGTTTCATCCAAAAGAACCTCGCGAGTAGTTACTTCCCCTCCTCCACTTTGAACATCGTACTTATAGACATCATTCTCTATTCCAATCAAATCATACGCCATGGCTTGGTATGTCAGGTCGTGGATAAGAGGAGTTACTGCATCATATCCACGATCTAAAATCAGCATCTGGGATTTTTGTTTCAGAGGACCATCACCCATTGACATATTATCTGCCTTGTATGCATCCAGTTTTCTCAGCAGAGCTCGGGAGATCTCAAATGTCAAAGGAGAACCATTACGATACCTGGAATTAGACAGAGTTGGTACTTAAAAGCAATATGTATCTCTAGCTAAAAATTTAAAGATCCCTGCCCTGGTTTGTTCCTGGTCATTTTCAATGACCGCCGTCATAAGTTTAGGTTTGATTTTTGTTCACTGTTTTATAATCAAAGTATAACACATGCGAGCCACATGCATGCATTGCAAATAGTACTCGAAATAAAACCAGTATATGCTTAAGTCTCAAAAGAAGGATCGTCAAAAAAGAAAAAACAAAAACACCTCCCAACTCCCCTTATACCCTAAAGCTAACCAGAAGTTATTGCACAATGCGTTTGGCACGTTCAAGCAATTCTGAGTAACGCCAAATAAAAGAATGAGAAAACTGTAGAGAAAAAGTGTGATTGTCAACCAAGGATCAGTGTATTTCAATTGCTCATAAATCAATAAAATCTCGCCATTCTTTGTCCTGACAACTTTGAAGTGCATTTCTGTAAGGCAAGAGCTTCCTTCTCATTGACTTATAAACCTGTTTCAAGTAAAAATACATACTATAACTATTTTACACTTTTGTGGGCAAAGGAAGAGCTTTACGGGGGTCTAGACTCCCGCTCATACTGACAATTGTAAACATATGGACGCTACAAAGGGGCAGAGTCCCTACAATTTCACATCTTTTCGTCAAAAAGTATACTTAATTCAAAGGCTACTCAAACTTCATCAGTCTCAAACCTTTGTGTTTGCCCTGTGAATATGGCCTGAAAATTATGCGGACTTGCATTGTATAAAATCAATGAAGCAAAGGACGATTCCTGGCGCACGAAGATAACTGTGGCTCGAGGGTTGCATCGGTTTGGCTTAAAAATGCATGTCATGGGTTTCATGGGTTGATCAGTCACCACTCTGATTGGTATTAGATTTTTGAAAGTCTAGAGATAATATACTAAAAAATGACAGCGATGGAGTTTAGAATTCCTACTAGGGAGTAGGACTTAAGCACTAAAAGCGTAAAAAACGCACTTCTGTTACAACACTAGGGCGGAAACATGCAAATCGCACAATAAAGCACAGAAAACATTGCTGAATCAGAATCAGAAAAGTTCCAAGAACTAAATTTACACATTGGGGAGAAAAAGGGAGGCATTTTAAGGGGTGATGGAGTGTAATTACAGCTTACAACCTATTTCACGTGCAAATGAAACTCAGATTTCAATATAGGCATTTAAAGTGAATTATTAACATTATATGGAGCCCTCAATAAAGCAGATATGCAGAAATTAAGAAATTAAGAAATTTTCCTCCCATTCGCCCCTCAACCATAATCCACTCTTAACAACAAATGGATCACATAAAAACACGATAGATTTGCATGTTCATGTGATCTCCCATTCCAATACTCCATCTTAGATGATGCAAATATGCTTTTGAACGTATGATTAACTATCCATACAAAGATATTTAGAAAGTTAAATCCTTTGGATAAAATTATGGTGTACTTTATTACAGGCTTACCAACGAGTAGTCTGGAGGAGAGACTGGAGGTGAGCTTGGCAATATTGGTTTTTCTTGTTACTTTGGCCTTAACTGGCACACTTGCTCCCAAAAAATACTTATAGTTGCTTGTGAGCACCAACACAGTTGCTGGGGCGACTTGGGGGCTAGTCCCCAGTTACTACAAAGAGCTGGGGGAATCTTCATTGGGTCTTGCAAGCATTTACTGGTATATCAAGCGGTCAACTAAATCTAAAACGAATAATCTATATATTCCAACTGACTACTTTGATCACCGTAAACTATGAAATTTACAATTTTATATTGAGGGGGTGGGGACACTTCCTCCATGATTCTATACAATGACAAGAATATCATGGGTTTAAACAGTATTATTAACAGAAATCAACAGCAGAAATATGCTGCAGCAGTAGACAAAAAATCGGTGTTGCAATACATTGTTTACACAACTGAATGCCAAGTAATACTTCAATCAGTAAATATCCAGGTCCCCTATCTCCACAGACACAAAAACAATTTCATCTTAAATCCAGGCCTGTACCACTTGAGTATATTCTGAACAGAGGAAGGGATGGTGGCAACAATAACGAGAGAATGTCTGTTAAAATGAAATGTGATAAACAGCATAAAAAGCAGGAATGTACTCAGATCACAAATGAAGAGTCATATTTCCAAATTGTTTTCATTTCATTGAAATCTCAACCATTACAAAATAAGTCGGAGTGAGAGGACATCCTGTCAATATCATGTTCCTACCAGTTACTTAAAGCTTAGTTGCAAGAGATTTTGCTTGGGCTCCCTTCCAGAACAAGGTGAATAGAAATGACAATAACTATTTAGAAAAATGTTGGATAGAATACGGGCATGATGCCGGTTAACATTCAGATTATACTGTCTGGCAAATGTCATAAATATTAGACATAAAGATGAACAGCAACAACATTTTATAACCATATACCATACCGTGAAATACTATATAGCAGCATATCAACCATGGACATACCAAATCACCTCATAACTTAAGCGTGGCACAATATAACTCATCTGTGAAGGTCCTATACTTTTCAAAATAAAAGCCCTCCATTTCAGTGTCCTTCTTCACAACATACCCTGCTACATACACCAGTGCCAATACAGTGCACTAGATAGACTGTTCTCGAAGTCGAGAAGATTATCTACCAATGAAATACTCATTTAAAGTAAAATGTACATTTCTCACAATAGTGTCCTTATCAAATTCATCACAGAAATCTGCTGTTTCTTCGACAGGAGCTTTGCCTTAGAAAGAAAAGCTTTCTGAAAAGTTTGTTGCACACTTGGCAAACTCCTTATTTTCCTTAACTTCTGACACATCCCTTCCACCACTGTCATTGTGTCAATCAAATTCTTTATATTTTCATTCCCTGCAGTTCTAATTATGATACTGAGAGGATCCCTCCTATGAACACCCCCTTGAGGTGTGTGAACATTTACATAGTCCAAAATTACGGACAAGTATGGACAACAGCATAATTGTAACATGGGCATTTTTTAATGTCAGGTTGAAATTTCAAGGCAGATATTATTAATTTTCTTGCCATAACATAACAACTATTGCCACAACATAATGTAGCAACAACATTTCCACTAGAGTCCCTTATGGCAGTTTCCATGAATGTAGCTTGTTTACACAGAAATGCTGAATCCAGTTCTTTCACAGACAACATATGACAAAATCTTAGAACCATGGAAAAAGCAAAGAAACGTAAGGCATAACATTGTGGTAAGTTTCCTTGGATTATTTACAGCTATCCCAAACACAATGCTGCACTGGGAAGTTAGATGTGACATACAAAATACAAGCTTTTTTTGTATCATCTGACTATTTAGAGACGACATTGTTCATATGTGTCATGTTATCTATGTGCTTCATGTTAGATGGGATCCTTGTCAATGTTGTAATTCCCAGTAACTCAAAATCCTCTCTTGGTCGCTCATATGGTGTTCCATGCAAAGCAACATGGCTGTATATTTATCTTAACAGGGTATTTTTCTACAGTATGATAAATGTTACTCCATTTGCCACAAGCTGTTGGTGAAGAACAACCATTTTAAGCACTTGGCTCCAGAGCATGGAGAGATCTCACAGCCTCCTTCATATTTAATCATCAATTGCAAAGATTCATTCTGTTGCAAGGCAGTGTTTTAATTGTGCATTTGACACAAAAGTGGGAGCCTTTAAATAACAAGTGCCTGAATATTTTTGGAGAAAATGTTGGAATGCCAGTGCTCTCCTTCCCATGTACAACAATATCTCTCACAAACTACAGTATTCTGATTGTTCAGTTTTGCCAGTCAATCTCCTGTACTGGATAAGACCTGTGAAAATCGACCTTTGTCAGCTTGTTGTCAATGTCTTTCATGTAACAATATCTACAGTTGAGTAGAAACAAAACACTTTTTGGATACAACTAGCCACAAATCAGACAGTTTTTCTTCACAGTTCTCTAGGATGTGGATGACATAGTCGTTAGCCATGACGACTAAAAGAAAATATTTTTAAGCAGAGTGTGTTGGCACAAATCAGCCAACTTTGGCTGGCTGTCAATCGCAAGCTTTGTTGTATGTTCATCAACAAAAACAGTGATCAATCGCATATGGAAAGGCCCTGAAGTGACCATTGCCATTGCCTATTTGAAAACGTGCAAGGCAATCTGCTGGAACTTTCGTTTTTTAGGTAAAACATGGTGATTTTGAATAGACTATGTAGTTTTTAAGTTTCCTCCTTTGCAATGCAACAGAAGTTGAAAGATAGAGGGGTTCATCCCACGACCTCAGGCCTTGCCATGAATCGCGAGCGATCGCTCGCGCTCACGTAATGCTAGGGAAATTCAGCTCTTTCCAAGCATTTAATAGCTCGCGTGAAAATTCAAATATCAACACTTTTGTTTTGCTGATAAGCAAAGTCCGTTGCTCCTTGTTATGTCCTTTCGCGCACCATCTCTGTACCTGCCTCCGCCATATTGAATGATTTCACAAATTGTAAACATTCCTTATTACGGTGGCCGATTACAAATTTTTTTACTTTGTCATCATCATGGCTGCCAAAGGTAACCACGTGAAGTTATCTACGTTTAATTCATGGGAAAAGGCTGGCGTGATTGGTTTTAAAATGGAAGATGATGATATCGGAAACACGTTTGTCAACTTTGTTTGGTGCCTGGTTTGTGCTAGAAACGAAAAGGAAATTCTCAAGCACTCTAAATGCAAAGGGGCGATGGTCGAAGCAATGAGCAGATTTGCAAGGGGAACGAACAATGTAACTAAGTTTGCTATAACGAGGCATTTACAAGGAGAAGCTCATTCAATCACTCTTGAGATCGAAAATGCAAAGCCCGAAGACAAGAGACTTAAGAGCGAAAACGCTCGTGCAAGGTTGTTAACGTGAGCTTTTTTGAGCTCGAGAGTCATTTTACTCATGGCAAGGCCTGGACCTATAGGCCTACTTGTTTTAATTCCAGTTACATGAAGAAAGGTGTTTCAAGTTAAGTGTTACTTTATACAGATACAAGACATGCAACATGAAAGTGAGCAACAGACAGCATTGAAGCATGCATATTGTGTGCTTGGAGAAGAACACTGAATAGGGAGATGAAACATGAGGAGGTGTATTCAGAAGCAGTCATGGAAGAGCCTTATAACACTGCATAAATGTTGTACTTGTTGCTGATGACCCTGCGCTAAGGACTTGAGGGCCATCAGCTGGAGTTATTAAAACTAGCACTAATTCATTTCCTAGAATGGGTCTGGTCATGTAAGGTCAGGGCTAAAGGCCCAGCAGCACTGAGAACTATTAAGATGATGCAAAAAAATTCCCTTATTCCCTCAGAAGGGGTCACACTGTGTATGATAATGATAAAAATATTCACCCAGGATAACAATTGGGATCACTTCAATTGCTTCTTGAGGAATAAATGCAATAATATTTTTATAAATCTAAACTTCGCAGCAAATCAGAAAACAGCAAAGATGAGAGGAAGATAGAATTAATGGCTTCACTATGGCAAATTCACTCCTTTATAACAGATCAAGGTACTAACAACCACCATATGTTCTTATCAAGCTGGGTTCAAGGAAGATCCTTATCTTCTCTCTCGACATGCCTGGGTTACTTTCCATGTTCTGATTATGTAAGTCTACTAGGGATGTGAATTGTGCATTTTAGAGGCAATACTAATTATTTCTACTTTGAGATCTTAAAATATCTGAGCTTGCTATCATGATATGGTATTAAGCACCATCCTATATGGAAAAAATTAATACATGTCACCTTTACTAGTCTTAGAAGTAAAATTGCCACATACTAGTGGGACTTATCAGTGGTACTACCTGACATGTGAAAATTGATATTATTTTATTGCTGGAAATAATAAAAAGTAAGAGTAACAAGGCACAACCGTTGTTAAGATCTGAAGGCTTTACTCTCATTACAGTAGGTTTCTTTCTATAAGATTTGCATAATGATTGCCTTTCACTAAGTTTCCTCACCTTGCATTGACAGCATAGAAACTAAAATTATGGGCCACCTAAATAAAAAGAGCTAGCATGCTAAGGAAAATGATTAAAAATAGACAATTTCAGAAGCTTCCTGTCAGGGCACAGACAGAAACTGAAATTCAAAAGTTTATATTGGAGCAGAAACAAAATGCTCGCTTTACATGTTATGATACTTTTGTAGCTTGATTTCAGAATTCTTGTACCTTAAATGTATCCATGATTCTCTTATTCAGTGTAAGTATCTTGCAGCTTTTTAACAATTCAACACGGGATTCATTTGTGAATATTTTATACTTTCCATAACCATTTGTGAATGCAGCTTTCTGGTGCAGATTAAAAGGGTTCCCTGCCACCCCCACAATATTCCCTGGTCTTGATTTGACATTACAATGGTTCAACCAACTGGAGACTATGATATCATCAAAGCATTATGTGAACTTTAGTTAGCCCCTGTAGAACAGGGGATTACATAGTAGTAATACAATACCTGAAGGTTCACAACCACCTCTGATTTATATTACTAAGTATCAAATTGTCTGTCACTGTGACATTTGAAATTCACAGGAAAGCAATTTTGTTAAGATTTTGTTACCATTTCCAACTCTAGAGCAACCAATATAGGGGGGACCATGGTAAAATATCTAGGGTAATTTCAACAGTTTTTCGTAATGGAAAATAACAGAATACTGGCATAAAAGATATATTTGTAAAAATTCCTTTGTTGTAGTGCTAACCCAGCTACCAAATAATTGCAATCCATCACTAATAGCATATGATAAACTGCCATCCAGACCATATCCATTATCTAAATTTAAGAAGCAAATTAAGAGGACCACATCCATTACTTGATTGTTAAGAAGTATATGAAGGGGACTGTATCCATTATTTGATTTTAAGAAGGAAATGAAGGTTAGATTTTCAATCCTGGAATCATTTTGATCTGAATTTGACAATTTTTACACCTATAGACCAAGGTGACACCAATGTGGGGTGAGGAGCTAATCAATTAGTACTGAACATGCAAAGGAAATTGGCAACATACACTAAAATCAATCATAACTACGGGCCAGCTATGAAACTGTTTCTGTTTTTACCATTCTTGGCTTGCCCCTCTGAAATAAAGCTCCTTCATACACTTCTGTAAGAAAGCCAAGGAAAATGTAGATTTGCATGGCTGATAAAAACACCAAAAAGATATTCCTTAATAGATGTCTCAATGTCTGCTATAATCATTCTAAACCACCAGTGTTTCTTAGAAGATTACGTTTTCATGAATCATTGAAAGTGTAATAGCTTTTCAAATGATTTCACATTTTCATGATCAGTTTTGTGTTAATGCTGGTGTGACTGGGCTTAGAATGCCCAGTTATTGTGCTATGCTTGATACCAGAGCATGATGACAATCATAACTTTTCATAGTTAGAAATTACAATAGGCTCTGGAAAAGTGAAAATTGAGCTCATTGAGCACTATATCAATCTATACAAAAAGGAAGCAATGGAAATATATCAATGACAAGTATCTTCCTAGTGAAGAACTCGGATGAGTGTGACAACAACCCAAATTTGTAATGTGCTTATATTCCTTTAGCTGTTGATAAAAATCTAATACTTGCTTCTATAGCAACTTTTTGCAATTAGGAGGCTAGGCTGTTGGTGCCATTATGGCCAAAATGGAAATTAAGCTAGTTATTGTTTGTTGACTGTGTATATCTAGACTAGGTTCTATTTGATTTGGTATCTATGTTAAAATTGATCGTTGATAGTTTGGGGGTTGACTACTAGGTTTAGAGCCTGGTTTTGATTTAATTTCTAAGTCATGTTCATTGATCTTGCTCAATTTATTTGCTGGATGGTTGTAACGTACATTGGGATAGCTTTGTACCACTTTTTGCATGACATGTCATGTATATATGATATCTTATGGATAGACTTACTAATTTTGACATTGAAATATGCGAACAATATTGTTCTTAGTGTATGCCAATGAAATGGGTAAAAATATCTCTCAAAATTCTATTTATCTAAATAATTGTGTGGTGGTCAAAGCTACCTACCCTTGGGGTAACTTTGACCAAGTAATGTATTTTTTGTACAAAAGTGTAATCTTTCATGTCAAGGAGTCCTTAAACTAAACAGGGAGAAAAATAGAGGTAATCAAAACAGTTCCTGTACTGAAACTGAAAATTTGTAGATAAAATTTAAATGCATATCTAAGAATAGTAGATTTTCAAGAAATCATTGGCAAAACAGAGTTTCAAGGACTAAGAACTCATATCAAATCCCAATGGTGAGCATGAAGTGGTCTGTTCAAACACACAGAATATAAACTTTGTTCTTAGTGCAACAAGTTGGTCTCCACAACACTCAGTATTCTGGATAATGACTTGAATCCAGTTTTGCTCCTCTTCGAGATTTTGCAGGTGATTCAACGATGCTTAGAATGTTGTCAATCAGTATCAGCTCTTCAATAACATTTTCCCCCAATACTTGAACACATATTCATGTATGTGCTGGAGGCAAATGAAAGAAAGATCTCCTGTTGTTGTTCAGATCTCCTTTCATACATTCCCTGATGAAGTACTTTTCAGAGTGGGAGTATGTATGCATAACAAGAGGATAAGTGTTATCCACTAAATCATGGATTGGAACTTCATGGAACAATAGTTTTAAACATCTATTACAGTGAAACATTTTGGAAAAACAAATTAGTACCCAGTTTTCTTCAAAATATCTGGGTAACATTGATCACACTATTTTTTTTAGCTTAAATTACATATAGAACACACTTTTGTCACCAGATTAAGTGAATTGGAGTATTTTCTTATTATATTTGTAAAGAACAGATTACTCTGAGCAGACCCCCCCTCCCCTACCATTCTGAGGCTCACTATTTTCATTTCTGATTCTCTACCCTGATTTAAGGCCAACATTTAACTAATCAAGAGTAAAAAATTTCCAATATATGGTCAAGCAGACTATGCTTAACGTGTGTGCCTCTAAATAAAGCCAAATTGGTAGACTTATGATAGTTAGGTCAGAAAATGTTAATGATCTAAGACAGAAAAGTGGTACAAGTTACCCCAATGGCCAAAGTTACCGCGACTTAAGGTACCGGTACACATCCACATCACTATCAATTTTACATGGATGTTTTAACATCTTTGTCGCAGAGCTTAATGGTGCTATTAAAAGGGCTATTATGGAAAAGGAAAAAATAGACTTCCACTTAATCATAGTAAGTGATAATAAGGATTGAAGAGAAAGTTGTGTATTATTGAGTTCCGCTCATGATAATCGTCCTGATTACTGAAGTGGCCATAAGAAAAAAGGTCTGCAAAAACTTGGCAGTAAGAATATCAGTAAGTACAACACTACCAATTCCATGGCTGACCTACCTGATCAATGGATATTCTCCTAGAGTTGCACAAAGGGTAGCCAGTTGTTCTGCAATGCGTTCAATGCTTGCATTTTTGTCATCTGATTCTGTCTTCCCACAGTACAAGTTGTAAAATGCATCAGAATAATCCAATGAGAAAACTTGACTTTCAACTGGTAAAAATGAAATATTGACCTCCTTTAACGTCTTTACATGTCTCCCTAGGTGACTCTGCGTACTAGCAATTTTGTCAAACAGCTTAGCAGGACAAGCTTCAGTAAAGAAAATATGAGCAGCTTTATATTTGAATGGTGCATCTTTGAAATCTTCAAGCATGCAATCAATGGACTTTTCTACAGGGCTGACAAAGTAGATTGCTTCTAGTGGTAATGCTTGTCTTCCTTTGTAAAGATCTTCCACAATAGTAACACCTGTGAGTTAAGACAGAATATGATGATTTGTAAACCTTTTGATTAATACCTACAATATTTATCCAAAATTGTCACCTTGGGTCAAGAGAAAAAAATAAGATCACATGAAGGTTCTCAATAAAAGCCAAATATCTACATCCATCTATCACCATACTGGCACAACATGCCAAACTATGTATGATTTATTTAGTCTTGATGCCCTAATATAGAGGAAATGCCTATAAAAGCAAACCTAAACATGCCCTCCCTCAAAGTAGCCAGATTGGCCAACCACTGTGTGTAAAAGGCAGGGAGAAAGGAGCCGGCCACCTTACCCCTTACAAGGCCTAGTAAATTATGACAACATCTATCAGCAGTCTAAGAAGATCAAACTGTGCCAATGGGGCCTTGGAGACTCAAAGTTCAGGTTGCTCACACAGTAGAGCTGGACCGGGGCATGTCACCCCTGGAGAGCTTGGTCCACACAACCATCATCCCATGGCCATGGGATCTTGATTACAGGAATGAAAGAGGTGACAGACTGGTGGACTGGAGTTTGAAAAATCAAATGGTAATCATGAATACCTGGTTAAAAGTCCATTCATGTCTAAGATATACATCGATGCAAGAGGGTGACAGAGTCAAAAACCAAATTAAATATACCTTGAACAATCAGCATTTCAGAAACACAGTCCAACATGTAAGAACCTACCTGTAATATTGTAGTACTGTGATTAATCAGAATGCACAGCATGAACATCAACTCAGATCAAATCTGGTGGTCAAGTCATTTAGGCTCACTCTCAAGAAAGTTTTTTAGAGTCAAAAGGATGCTCAAGTTCATGTGCAACTCTCTGCAAAAGCATGAGATTAAGAAAACCTGGGAAGTGGCTGTGATGGGAATTTCATCGGTTTACCAGGGACTCCTTACAGACCATAGTAGGCCTACATACTACAAAGCTCTCATGAAGACCATCTCAGAGGCTGCCCATAATTTCATTTCCCCCCAAAATGAAAGCATAGGTCACACTGGATGACTCAAGAAATCAAAGATCTGATGGAACAAAGAGGCTGGTGGAAAACAGTGACCACGTACAATACAATGTAGTCACCAAAGAAATAAACAAATGTACAAAAGCCAAAGAAGCATGGATTGTGCAACAATGCCAAGACGTCAGGAGGTTAACACCAACTACCAGCCAAAGAGATGTTACAAAAGATAAACAATATTGTGGGCAAGAAATCACAGACAAATTCTAAATGACGAGGAGGAGGCTGCTGCACAATGGGAGGAATACATCAAGGAACCATCTCATGATGACTAAGAGCAACCTGAGGTTGTCCAGACAACTGCTGAAATGGGGCCTCCCATTCTACAAGCAAAGCAAAATGGGTTCTGAAAACAAAATGACTGGAATAGCACCAGCATATGATGAGAACACAACTGCACTGTTGCAAGCTATGGGCATCAACTTGGTTCATGACCTCATTAGTTGAGTCTACGAGGATGGCAAATTTCAGACAGCCCTACTTCAGTCACTCCTTATGGTATTAGCAAAAATCCAGGGTACCCTTGAGCGCTCATACACAAAACAATCAACTTGATGAGTCTGATTTTTAAGATATTGCTCTAGATAGCCAGATGACTATATGAAGGCTTTTGACGATTTTTGGCATAATGAGCTCTTAAGGTGTTTAGAAAAAATCCAAATGGACAAAAACAGCAGAGTGAGGCTATCTGATTGCTAGAGTGTCTCACTGGCTGTACAGCTACAAAATAAGGACTTGGGTAGGGTTGCATTGCATTGGGAAGAAAAAGGTCCAAGAAATGCATTGACCAAAAATGTAGGTTTCCTATACACACTGGGCATGGATTTAGTGCTGTCTTTCCCCACTAAAATGTTGAGAAAAGGCAAAGAGTTGTTTACCTCCTTTTCAAAGGTGAAATTCAATGTCTCACTGTGTAACTTGTTGAGCTTTGTAAGAAATCCATCACACTCAGACCCATTTTTAAAAACGGGCAATGTGTCATCTACATGACAAAAATAAAAGATAGGTTTTTGGGAGGATTGAAAAAGTCAAAGCTCATAAGAAACCAACAAAGCTTTGCAGTATCAAAATGTTTTCACTATTTTTTGCAGTTTTGGGCATGTCGTTTGATTAGATAAATACATTGTTGGCTTCACAATTTTTTACATTTTAGCTAAGTTTGCACCAATAAACTTAAATGGCACAGATTAATAAAAATAAAACACTATTTTGGTAGTCACGTTTCTGATTAGTTCTTTCAAAGCAGCTCAGTGTAAATTTATAAAACAATGTGTGCTCTAATAGAGTGCCATACAAAAACAGCTTTTCATGTACCACAATAGTTCAACTACTGTTTGCATTTTTGATGTTCTATAGCATCAACAAACTTGTAGATGTACTTTACATATACCAGTACACACATGGAGAACAAAGTAGATTCTATATAACATTGACATATCTGACTAGCCTCACTTCACTAGTTATCTAAATAGCAAAAAACAACTAGAAAACTTTTATCGATCTATTAGAGATGTCTTGCATGGGGGCACCAAACAACATGTATTGATTAAACGAGTCCCTTCACACATGAGCCACATACACGTCTTAAATTGACGAATTGTGGTTTAATTCTCTAATATTGAGGGCAAATAAGTTCCATAAAGGGCCAATAGTAAACCCACTAACAAGCTGACAGTGACTCAATTCCCATAGGTCTACAAAACGAAACCAGTACACAGTGCATTATGAGAATATCTCTGTAAACCTGGTGCTGCTCGAGTGTTAATACCATATCATGCATAACTTCACCTTGCAACAGCAAGTGTTGAGTGTTCATAATACTGAAGCTGTGGTGATCTTTGCTACATCAATTAACGCTTAACTATTTTTATGGTAATTCAGCTTGAAACATGTTATACTATTCCTTGCCTATCGTTGTTGACTTTATGCGATAATCGTACAGGCTATAAGTACGGGGCCAGCAAACTTCTGCAGTGACTATGATGAAACGAGCCTACATCTTTTGTTTGATAATCTCGACTCCTAAAGCGAGACAAACTGCTCAGTTCCTAAATAAACAAGTGAGCAATAAATGGTCTTGGACCGGAAGGAATTTTCTGATGTGCTACTTTATCAATAAAATTATCTGAGAGTAACAACATGGTGTCAAGGGGGTATAGTCAACCTCTGAATAGTCATATGAAACATGATTTTGGGGCCATAATATAAAACTGACACCGACTGCACCTTGCAGCATGTTTCACGGCACAGCCTGCAGGCCTGGACAATAATACGTCCCGCAACCTAATCATACGTGCATTAAACTAAACAGGCAGAAGGAAAAGATACAAAATCACAATGAAAGTTCTTACCTTCGGTCATGATATCATGCATTTTACAACATGAGGAAATGACCCTCATGCCCAGATGATCAACAACCAAAGCCTTCCATGTTTCATTGGTTTTCACGCCTCTTACGACAGTGTCAATGATTTTCTCTGCCACAATTGACTTCAAAGTCATTTTGATTGATGCTACGCTTATACGACCGCAAATCCAATCGATATATGGTACTAACAGATAGAACTTGAGTTCACCAGCAAAGTTTTCTTACACACAATAGGGACATATCGAGGTACGAACTTGAAAGGCCAACAGCTCGACGAGTTTGTTCAAAAACATCCTCCCCTTGAGAGTTGGCGAGGCCAAAACATGCGCATGCGTAGAATCCTGTCGAATGCTAAAAGGCCTCGCTTTTTTGACCCACGTTAACAGACCTCCCCGAATCAGCATGATGAGCAAGAAGTACAAATTAGATCTTATTTCCTTCTATTTCAAAACATAAAATGGCTTTCCAGTTTATAAATCCTTTCCATTCATTAATCTTACCAACATATTTGTGCAAGGTCACTAGTTGACGAATTATGAGCGTCAAGAAACGATGTTAACTTTTACAGTAAATATGGAGTAGTAGCCATTCAAGTTGTTTTGCCTAACCCAATCATTGTTTGGTAATTGACTGTTACGGAGAGATTGACATGTACTTCACTATTTGTGGAGCATTATCTGCACAAAAATTTAGAGAAATCACTAATCTAGATATTACCTCTTAATGGTAATTTGCCCCAGAAAGAATTGGAGTCATACTATCAAGGAAGATCTCAGTTCCTGGAACCTAACCATTGACATGGCAGATGACAGGGACCTATGGCGACAGAAGCTACGTGACGCCAGAAGACAGTCCAACACCCTGGAAAGGGTCCAACGGACTCTAAATGCATGATGATGATGAATGGCTCTACCCTTTCCCTCTGAGGACGGAAATTTTCCACTAGACCATGGTCACTTGTTTAGATAGTCATGACTGTAATGACTCACGTCCGGGTCACCATTTGTAATGACTGAACGTAGACATCGATGTTATAAAGTTTCGCAGGTGAAAAATCGTTGGCCCGCGGGGGATGGAACCCACGCTCTGCCCCAGTTGCGCAACGAGAGATGCTTTTCCACTAAGCTACGATCTCTTACCAACGAGAATGAGAAACTGAGGATGTCTATTGATTGGACATTGCGTCACTACAACATTTCCACTTATTTACTGCATAATCCTTTTCCTAATGCCATTTAAAGAGAGATCATCAATTTTTATTTCAATATCAGGACCTTGGGTTCTAGACTGAAATTCTATGACTTTAACCGATTAAAAAGGAGTATCTTAGGGTGTATGCAGAGATCGTAAATGTTATTGGTTGTCTCTGGTGTATCTCAATGCTTACCAACTAGGCGACAAATTCTAGGAACCGATCAGTCTACACGATCGTATCACAAATCTGTTGTCTGGAGAATGGCAATATAATAGAACAAAAGGTCAAGCATGAAAGTCTGAAACTGTCTACTGAGGGATAGAGATGGATAACTATGATAGCCAAAAACAGCATATAATGGGCCATTGAGAAGAAAAGAGAGAAAAGGGATAAGGAAAGAGGGAAGAAGAAGAAAAAATGGAGTGAAAATAATACTAGAAAGAGGAGGGAAACAAAACGAAAGGGGAGTGAAAAGAACGGTAAGAAAAGGAGGAAGTATCGGAAAAGTTAGAGGAAGAAGGAACTGAGAAGAAGAGGAGGAAGAAAAGAGGGGAAAAAAGAGATCAAAGAAAAAAAGGAAGAAAGTGGAAAAAATAGGAAGAAGAAGGAGTATCACTTTTGTTAAACGAGACCATACAAACTTCTGATAGTAACTAGCGATTGAACAACCGTCAGGACTAATTCAAACGCAGTAAAAGAGCTTAAGGCAAGCCTTGTAAATTACTTAGAGTCATTTCCCAAAATAACCCTAAGACGTTGTAACCAACTAAGTATAAGGATATTAGATGGAGCAGAGGTGGGGTAGTGGACCAAGCGGCTGCTGATAAGAAAGTTGGACTTTGAACTCGAGGTCACTGACCGAACGGTGTCACTTCTCTTCTTTCGGTAAGTGGCCAGTCAAGTGATTCTCAGTAAACAAGACTTAGAAATGAGGTTCCCCACTACAGGCTCATCTAGTCAGTAACCCTTCTACACAAATGGTTCATAACTTTGATATGCGTTGGCAGTTAAACGAAAATAAGTATCTTGAAACACAGTTAAACAAAGCACGACCCAAATGCAATAAAAACTGTTCCAAAATCACCAATAAACATTAGGATTCTCTTTTACTAATTAATAAACTAAAATGCGTAATGAAAAAGTTAAGATCAACATAAAACTTAGAAGAGCTGATATAATTCTGAAGTTATTTAAGTATTTAATTTAACACAGCAAGAACAAGGCAAGAATGGTCCAATATAACATGGGAAAATAAATATTTTTGTCAGTACTGGAAAACGTTTTCTGATAGATATAATTAACGCATAAATAGACCGAGACCATGTAACTTCACAATATTTGAACAAGAAGAGTGACCGTTAACATAATATCCATTGAAAGAACTTGTTGTCTGACAGCAATTTTACTGACTTCTAGTTAGTTTTCTACAGGGAGTCAGAGATTTTAAGACTCATAATCTCTGACGGAATAGGCAAAATAAAGAATATTAATGGCATTGATTGGAGTTTTAAGGAATAATGGAGATCATTTAAATAAATTTTGAAGTTTCAAGATGTGCTATAGTCATTAAAAACCCTGGACGTCATATATTAAATTAGGGATGGTGTCAGACAAGGCTATCTACTTTCGATCTTAAATATGCTTCTGAAGTTTGTCTTTCCTGAACTTACCATTCATGATTATTACTTCATTTCAAAGTCTTGGCTGATAATTTGACACTCCTGCCTGTGACTTTTAAGAAATTACAACCTAGTTAATGAGAACTTGAATGAGCCTATCAGAAATGGAGCATGGGTATCAATGCCACAAAATGGGAGGTCACCTCCGATAACCAATAAACCATTAAATCGAAATTGCATCTTTGGAATGTTTACATAACCTTACTTCCTTAGATAGGTTAATACACAGATGTTCTCTTGATATCAAAAGAAGAATAAGCCACGCTTCTTCCAAATTTGATCCTAAAAGCAATACTTGGTCTCATAGGTATACTAGCGACAGTTAACACTGCATCTGTATAGAGCCCTGCAGATGTGCATTGTAATTTATGCGTTCACGTTTGAGCTGCAGATTTTCCTGACTAACACAAGGATATTTAGTCAGAACAAGTCTTCCAAGCACCTCTTCCGCAGTTGAGCACATCACTTCGTTGAACTTCTCCCCGACTGAGTCAATATCTCCAGGCTCATCTTCCATATCGAAGAGCAAAGTGAATCTTCCTCTAGCTGTAGTCTTGAACATGGCCACACTGGACATGTTCTTCAGCTTCTCAAGATTAAACTTGAATCTGGTGTTTCCAGGCTTTCTTAGTTTTCATAATCTCATGTAGAAGGTCATCATGACGAGGTTGCGATCGCTACCAACATCTGCACCTGGGAAACTTCGCGTTCTTGCTGTATGTATGGAGCTTTTAAAGCGGCTAGGTACCAGGATGTAATTTATATGATTCTTGTATTGATTACCGGTACTGTGCCATGTCCAAGTCCTTTACTTCTTGTTGACACCCCAGGTGTTTCCTAGTGTCAGTTGGTTGGCTGAGGCAAGTTCTAACAATCGGAGCCCTCTATCATTCGTCTCGGCGTTGAAAGCTGGACGTATAATGCTGGGCCAGTTTTTCCTTTCATCTTGACCTATTTTATCATTCCTGTCACCCAAAAGTATGATCACATTCTTCCTGGAGGTGTTTTTGATAACAGATTGTAACAACTCATATAATTCCTCCACTTCCTGATCTTTATATACTGAGGTACGAAAATATACTTGTATAACAGTCAGGTTAAATGGTTTCGCCCGCAGCGTTAGTGAAGTGATCCTGCTTGACACTGGGCCATATCCCATGATTGAGTTCACCGAGTCTTTGTGAACAAAAAATCCGACACCAAGATGTTGCCTTTCATCACCAGATTAGTATATCTTGTGCCCCTCGTCAGTTGTCATCTCTCCGCTGCTCTTCCAGCGCATCTCTGAGAGGCCAATAACGTGCCACATACAGTTCTTTACTTCATATAGAAGCACCTCTACTCTCCCTTCAGCCCGTAGCGTCTTGACATTCCACGTGCCGATAACAAACTGTTCTCTGCTTCTTATAGCTTTGTCGTGTGCACCAGTAGCATACTTTTCACCCCCGTCCTGATGCAAGGCGGTGGGCGCGGTCGTTCTTAACCCGGGCCTCGACCGATCGGGTATGGTTCTTGATAATAACGTCATGTTCATGCTGCGAATCATGGGTCTAGCAGCACAGTCTAGCGGTACCCACTCCTCTCTAGACTGGTTGATCACAGCCGCGCTCTATTTATCAAGATGTGGTTCGCCTTGATCCCGAGCAGGTGGCCGTTATACCAATCTTGTAGTACATCCGCTCTGGCCGTTGACTTCACCGAGGAAGGCATTTGCTCAGTACTACCCTGCTGACAGTACGCCCTCGCGTCATTCAGCCTGCCAGCTGTGACAGCTATCAGGGTGTAGCGCGAGGAGCACAGACATGAGAGTTGAGTGATGGCTGAGGACCGGTGGCTCCTAGCCACCTAGGGCACTACCTCTACCCACACACCCCTTACACCCCTTGTAGGGTGTACACACCTCTATCATCGTTTATTATCGAGATGTAAATTGTCACTGTTGGTAACGAGAGGAAAGCAAAACCGAGGAAATAATAGCTTGAACCGGTACCGGATACAATAATATGCATAATAGCATTGTTTTGGATGACTTCATCATGTAAATTAGACAAGAATGTTTATCTAGGATTCTTTAAGATGGATAAACCAATAGCCTAAAAAAATAATTATGGGTTTTTTTGCCAAAGATTTTGAATAAGCACATTGCTTAGGTCCGGAATTAAGCGCATATGTAAAGTGATACTTTTGGATCCTAAACCCTAAAGAAATTCATCTTTGGAAGTCAAGGGCACTTTCTTGATTGCATGAGGATACAATAAATGAAAAGTTGGCAGTTAAGTTTGGCTCAACTAAAAAAGAAAGAATGGAAACTTTCTACTATAAAAGCTAAGTTGTATTCGCATTTGAGTTTAATTTAGAGCATATAGAGTTTTTGAAAAATCAATCCACTTTCTTTTGCAGAGACGGACAGAAATAGATAGCAATAACTTTAAACATGTCTAAAACAAATTCAAATCCTAAAAGTTTAAAAAGTTTTCACCCTCTCTACGTTTTTTAGATCTATTTCCGATATCTACGTTCTTGAAATAGATTCTCAGTTTTCTACAGCATATAAATGTTGCTGGCAAAATTGTTAATTTCCTTACTCGGTAAGTAAAAAAGTGAACAACTGTAGTAAATTTTCTGAAAGACATTCATAATGCTAGAATATCCCATGTTACTTGGTTAAGAGTTTGTCCTTCTATTTGAACAGTTGCATGGCCACTATCAACTTAAGCACTGAAATAAGGTTCTTTTGAAAGATATCATTGTGAGATTTGCTTGTAAATGTTTCACTATTCATTGCTAAGAGAGCTATGCTTTTATGTCAAGTAGTCTCATGTGTTCAAAAGATTGCAATCATCGTTTAGACAATAAAGTTTGGCATCCGTAGCATGTTACACCTGTGCAGACAGTCTTTACGCCAAAATGGTTGTAATGCAATTGTTCACTTGCAGTTGAAGCAAGTCCTTTCACTTCCTAATTAGAAAGCCATACTCCATGCTTGACCGGTCGGCTCATGTTCTTGAAGCGAGCCATAGGCTGATCAGCGAGCAAACTTCTAAAGAGCTTTCAAGATACTCCGTAACCAGAAAACATCTTTGAATCGTAGTACTAAAGAAATAGCAGGCAATCTTTGCTGATACAAAACAGATAAAGTGACTGCTTTTACATGTTCTCCGCTGCTTAGGAACGCTTAAATGTATATTCTTTTGCTTCAATAGTCGCTTCTGAATTCCGTTTCATATAGCCACCATAACTTACTATTAATAATTGATCGCCTCTCTCGATATGCATGACATCATAAACTCAATCAAAAGATCAACTGAAAAAATCTCGACTTTGCTACCCCATCTTGTGAGTTAGATTCAAATAAACATGGAAAATAATCAATAATATACGTCCTATTGCTAGTTTTTAGGACATAGCTTAGTTTCTTTTTAAAATTTTTGTTAAATAAATGATAGATTTGCCTTTTTTACAATGGACACAGAGTATGATCGATATGTTAACTCCTCTTCCTTTGGTCCTAACTCTACAAAGAAATCATCCAAATGTTCGTACGTTAGCTGGTCAGTTTTAGTCTCTGGTGTTCTCTTAGCTTCTGCGATACTCGGGGTCTTGTATGTTTTTAATGCAGACTCGAAAGAGAATAATTTTGATGATTTAGTAACTACCGGAGGATCGGTGAGATCCTTAAAGGCACGGTCAGCTTCTGACATCAAGGAGATTGTCTGTAAAACTCCGCTGTGCTACAAGATATCCGAATATGTGAAGAAATCGATGAACGAGTCTGTCGATCCATGCGAGGATTTCTTTGCATACGCTTGTGGAGGATGGATAAAAACTAACCCAATCCCAAAGACGAGTTCTACATTTTCAACGTTTTCGAAATTAAATCAAGAAGTGGAGAAAATGCTGCGCCGTATATTGGAAAAGCCTTCGAGACACGACAAGAAAGTGCTACGGAAAGTGAAGCATTTTTACGATTCATGCATGAACATGAAGGCAATCGATGCAAAGGGATCAGAACCGATGCTAGATCTAATAGAATACCTGAATTCGTGGGCTATGTTTGATACATGGAATGAAGAAAATTGGGAATTAGAGGACGTTTTACTGAAGATTCATCAAGAGTTTACGAGTTCTGGCGGACCTTTATTTTCGGTGCACGTTAGCGATGATCCGGTGCACAGTACGAAGCATATCATCGAGGTAAGTCTGTTAAGGCTATAAGAATAAGATCAAAGGTAAAAGATCGAGGGCAAGTGTCTTGACCTTTAAAGGCATAACAGTAATGTCCTGGGAATACTTGTTAGGTCAGAAATAGGCGATTAGTGTAACTGCACTATCCAACTAACTCAGATATATAACTAAACAAATTTATATGAAAAGTTGTTGCAATAAAAAAAGTCAGTACTAAAAAATTGTATTAGGCTAACATTGTAAAAACCCAAAGTCCTATATTAACACTATTTATCCGAGGTTAATGTCTAACAAAGATCCGTAATAACCAAAATGGATTAGTATAGCGTTACTGAGGCGCGAATGATCAGCCAATATACACTTGTTACCCTAAAATGGCGCATTTCATCATTCACATTTACATGCAGTCATACCCCTAGCATATATTCAAGAAACAGTTAAATCCAAAAAATCAGCGCTGTTTTGGACCTGCCAGGAAACTAATGTCCATCATACAGAACAAAGAATTTTCATCATCAACTTTGTTGTAGCCGCCTCATCCTTCAGGACTTTCTTATACCGTCCTTCTTCCGATACTGTTGCTCGGTGCATTGTTCCTCGATGAAGTGGTTTTTAATGAAGATTTTTCTTGCTATAGTTGTTATATTTGGGGGTTTGAGGGGGATGGTTACTCCTTGAGACTAACCGACTTTACTAGCATGACAATCATTCTCGTGATAGTTTTTTTTGAGAACCAAGAAAGTCATTAGCTCCCCTCGCCTACCAAGCCGCTATGATTATGGGACTTAGAAATTGCACCAAAAATGTTAACAGTGGAAATACCATGGTGACATCCACATATAATGAAGTTGTGGGCAGAGCATTACCTGGTTAAAATACAGTTGAATGCAGACGGAATCCCAAATTGTCTGTCCTTTTCTAATTGATATCTCCTTGTCTTTGATAACAGATAGATCAAATGGATATTTTCCTGCAGTGCATTGCATTAAATTCACATACTATTGGCAGCTCCAGATATACTTATAGTGATATCAATATCTTGGCAACTTGATATATAATAAATTCGCGTGAATTAGTTATAGATCGATTCATACGAGACAGGATCACCTCCAGCAATGTGTGAGGCGTCCTACAGATTTGAATTTCAGTAAACATCCCCGATTTGACGAATCTCTATCAGTTAAAGCTGAATTTTCGATTAAAAAAATGAAAAATCTGTCTTTCAAGAGAATGTTTCAAATGGTGTGTCTAAGGATGGATGGTCTGCAGTTCATTCTCAGCAATGGTCCACTTAAATTCAGTAGTGTTAAAAATACAAGGATATAGGCTCAAAACCTGCTAGGTAGTAACTTGGTTGCAAAAGTCTGAGAAAGATTGTATCTTATGTATAACCTGCAACAGGAAGCATCAGGTTGTAACTTGGTCTGCTTTTTTCGTTTTGTGTAAGTTTGAAACAACTTCGTGTACCAAAGAGTGTACTTTTGAGACGGAAATAGTGAACTATCTGAACCTGCTTAGTAAAAAAACATTATTTTGTGAGTCTGCAAGAGATATCGTTTACCTACTTTCTGTTCCCTACCTCTTTAGCTCATCACTTAACTTTCTAACTTATATCAACTATGTTCAGAAGTATTTTAGAAAAAAGAAGCGTTCAAAACTTTTCATAAGAGAACGCTATAAATACTATCTACGGGAAGTCACCCACAAACAACAACAAAACGACTACCGGCAACACAGCCAGAAGACATCTGTATTTTCACCACCAATTTTGTAAACTACGTGTAAAGTAAGTCTCTTTACTCAGTTCTATGTCTGCTGTCTTTTGAATAAATCACTTTAAATTGTGATAGTCAGCGGTATTTCAACAGTGGGTTTGGGATCGAGTTAAGGTACTCGTGAACGTCCGGTTGTGTTGTGATGTCATCAACTTCAATTTTATAAACAGACTCATATTTCGATAACTGATAGATAAGTAAAAATAATCGAAGTATTAAAACAAGAGAAGCAGATATTCAGACCTACTAGCTTTAACTTAGCCACGAGCCAACACCCCCTCTCCCTCACGCCCCAAGTCTTGTTCATGGAAATCCCAGTCTGGGTTAAATTAAGTTCTAACTACATTCCAGTAGTTAACCAGAGCTTGAAGCGTTACAGTTATCAAATAATACGGTTATAGTGTCGAAAAGGGAGCTTCGCAGTGACCTCGGTAAGCTAAATGTAGTGTATGCGACGAAGAAGTAGCGTACTCACTAACCAGATTGGTTGCTTTCACTGAGTTCTATACACGAGAACTCCTTTATATCTTTA
>JAAAKL020000655.1:0-38571 GCA_010016065.2 Carybdea cf. marsupialis auct. non (Linnaeus, 1758)
ATCTCTTATAATGCGCAACCATTTCTTATTATACGCAACCATTTTTTATAATGCTCAACTATCTCTTATAATACACAACTATCTCTTGTAATACACAATTATTTCTTATAATACACAACTACCTCTTACAATTCGCAACTGTTTCTTATTATACGCAACTATCTCTTATTATACGCAACTATCTCTTATAATACGCAACTATCTCTTATAATGCGCAACCATTTCTTATTATACGCAACCATTTTTTATAATGCTCAACTATCTCTTATAATACACAGCTATCTCTTATAATAGACAGCTATCTCTTATAATACGCAACCATTTCTCATAATACAGAACCCTCTCTTATAATACGCAACTGTTCCTCCTGATACGTAAAAGGTGTTATTTACCACAATTATGAAATTTTTATAACTCATTTTTAGCATTTTGATGTCGTGATCTAATGATGCCAGACCTTTGCAAAGTTGGTAAATACCAGTCCCCTTTTGAGCAGTTGATTTTAATAAGGAGGATAATTTTTGATAATGGCTACAAACGTCGTAAATGTACGAGGTAACTTTGAAATACTTAATAATAAATTTCACGAGTGGTATAGAATGCCATGCCATGTGGATTGAATTGCTCACATAATAGTATTACTGTCGCTTCATCCTACGCTTGCTTGAAGATCTATTCTATGTGATTGGTATCATTGCGCTGCCTTTCGGGCAACTTAAAGTACTGGATCGTATTTCGAACAGTGATCCTTGCAACATGCACGCATGAGTGCAATCTAATAAGCTTAGACTTGCAGACTGTTTCATAGCTATTGACGCGGTTTGTCAGGTGCGGGACAATGCTTGGATAAGATAGAATCAAGATTGAATTTGAGATAACATTACCATTTGTCAAAGTCCGACATAAGAAGCTGTTGCTCTTATCTAAGCAGCACTCCTTGTGGTTCTAAGATGCATTTGATATTCGCAATGATAACTCAACTCACATTGTCATCTTATCAGTCAGTGGCTTCCTTTGAAATCTGTCCCGACTCATGGAGGATTAGTCTTAGCTCAAACATACTTTTCGCTGTTGAACAATGTCAACTTATCATGAGGTGCAAAAAAGCGTTCTAAGCACTCACAATATTCCATATTTTGATCAGAAGCCTTTTGTCATTACATTTATAGATGGATTAACACGTCAAGAACTTCACTGGCATCCTACTTGTCTGCTTTGCTTCCATTGTCGGCCGGCAAACCTTACTGATTGATGACAATTCGAACAATAATTCAATATTACACGTAACCCAATTCAATAACATGCACGTTCATGACAAGTGAAAATGGCAGAAGAATAATTTAAATTTTGTTTCATATTGGTTTTTAAGGAAAATAATTGGATTTAAGACATTGCATACGGTATCATTTCCATGCTTTTAGAACCTTCATTGTTACATTTATCTACATGAGCACTGTCTCGTCAGTAGTGATTAATACAACTAACAGTCTTTGAAATTAAGGCTATCGCGTCTCAAATTTCCAGTACGAAATGACATGTGTCAGTATGATTTGGTTTGAGTAACAACTACGTGTAGTTCTGCGACGATGACATTCAACTAATGTTGAACTTTCTTTCTATCCTGTATGGTTCTCTTCAGAGGTGCAATTATGAAACGAGGCATTGAGTTACCCAACTAAGTACTTTTCAACTTCGTTAGTAGGTTTGACCCTGTTTACTTGTATATATATTGTCCAATTTCTCAATTTATGATGCTATTTGATGAGTTATTTTTGTTGTTCCATCACTTAAAACCGTATACTTTATCACATGATAAAGTCTTTATTCTTTTGTACTCGTCGATTTTGAACATGTAACAACCGCGTTATGATTCACCGTAAGCCAATTTCTTACGCCAGCGAACTGTCGAAAACTGTTTATGTCAATTTTGAACAGTTATTAAAACAACTCACCATACAAGCTCAATCCCATTTTCGAGCGAAATTCTTTTCTTGTCAAAATTGTGCTCATAACTATGCGAGTTTGCCGTGATCATTTTATTTGTGCCTGATATGTGTAATATATGCCCACTGCGACATTTGAGTGCACTTCCATCTTCGTGAATTCGTGAGTTCCGTGACGGCAAAGTGTTAATGATTTGTTTGGGAATTTAGGTTGAGACGATCTTTATCATCAGTTGAGTAGAGGGGTAAAACTTTCAACGCCACTAAGAAGAAATTTGATAGTTTAATGCCTGACAAGGGGTATGGGGAAGGAGGAAATAGGTAAAACTAATAACTACCTTAAAATAAAACTAAAGATTTCTGAAAAGCGCTACATATAGTTATTAGGTGCGCGTGCGCTAATAGAAACACTACTTTTTCAAATAAATGTGATGAGCCGTAATTTGATTACGGGTTAGAGTTTTGAATTTTGACCTTTCAGCAACTGGAATTGCCATTTAAGCTTGCTAGTTATGTTTTCACTTCATAGTTAGTATTAACTTTTATTTTAATTTGTATGATATGATAAAGTGGTCTTCGAACTTCTACGTAAGTCTATCGGTTAAAATAGATGGGGATGTGATTACTGATGATGACGAGGTGATAGAAGGTCAGGAACGGCGATCATTTAAATAGCACGTATCTTATCCCGAAGACAAGTACCAGCCATGGCAGTTGGTGAAATGAACCTAGAAGAGCAATTAAAAGGGAATGATCAAAGTGCTGAAGTTTACTACTGAAGCACTTATACAAGTAACATGTAATCGGAAAGTAATGTGCGGTTAAAATTACAACAAGATTGATGAACATAATAAGAATGATGATGAGTACTAAAGTGATTCTTTGTTGAAAACTTTACGTCAAAAAGTATTTTCTTTCCGAATTTTTTACCAGTTATGGTATTTGGAGCGCAGTTTACTTTTTGACCAGTTTATGTTGCAGCCATGATCACGACTGCTTTTGTATGAGGACTCTCTTGAACTCCGTGATAGTTACGGAGCCATATATGCTAAAGGTGCCCTATGTTTACCAGGTAGCATCATTTCCAGTTGAGCTTTAAATTTTTTTCTATAAGAACCAGAGCATTTGACTTGAGGCTGTATGTTCTTATTTACAACCCCTTTTTCAGCCCGAAGATGTTCTTATTTTGCTTTGTCGCGATAAGTATTAAATACTGTGTCATGGGATTAAACTATGTAGGATTATTTAAATGTATATCAATTGAGCACATAAATATACGTGACGTTGTCGACTGGACTCTCTCCTCTTGCTTTTACGTTTGCGTAGATAGAATCAGAAAATGAGAAAAAGAAAATTAAAATCTCATATTCATTGTCTCCAAAAGAAGGAAATAGAATGTATCGAATTTAGGGATATTTATATATTTGCGATTTGTTTGACGCTTTAACTTTTTCATTTGTTATTTAGAGAGTAATGTAATTTAGAATTCAAGTGGCCATGATTTTGATCTAGTCGAATTTGAATTTCGATCTATTGTTGAAAATTTATTTGGTACAGTCAGATTCGAAATTGTGGTCAAACCTGTTTTGAGGCGAACGATCGATGTTGTTTGCGTAGAAAGTTGACAAACCAGAAGTACCTACTTCTGCAACACAGACGGCGAAGGGATCTATGCATGTTGGAAATCATAAAAAGAGACGATCTTACTCTGCTGAGTGGAAGCCTGAAGTTGTTCAAGTGCCCTTAAATGGTCGAATTAACAACGAAATTGCATCAATCTTACATTAGTGATAAAGCGGGTGAAAGACAAATACAAAATTACGCCAGCTGTTGAGTCAGAGAAAAAGAAACATTTGAAGAATAGATTGGTACGAAAATAGAAGAAACTCTGTATAAAGCTTTTCAAGCTTTTCAACTTTTAAGGAAGCCTGGAAGAAAGGGCGTCGTATCGATTTCTACTGTTCTTGGTCAAAGAAAGAGTTATCGCGAGAAGGATAACCGACAAACCGACCGTTATTATACTGAACACTTTATTAAGCACAGCAATGTCCGAATAAAAACTCAACGGAGGTAAATAATGCTGCACAAAATTCAGTACACGTGAAAGGTTATAAAACTGGCCCACCGGAGTTTGTGGACCTTCATAACTAAAAGTTGAGACAACGTTCTCACGAGTAGCTTTGCAGTGTTGATCCGAGTCCTTGTCCTTGTCCATTTAATGCTCAACCAACAGATCACCTCACAGAAAAGGGTGTCGACCAACACCAAAAAGAGTACTGTATGAATATCCCAGACTGTTAGCACTTAGAGAAGCGTCAATGTGTCCTCCACGTTTGCGTGCACAACCTCGGCTAGGTATCACAGTCATGGAGTCGGTATTTGCAAGATCACTTTGTGAATAGACAATGATTCGAGACAAGGTACCTACTTAGTAGAAATTAAATGAAAGCAGGACAAAGAAAGCTTACCATACGAACTCGAATGAGTTTTTTCAGTCCTAAAAACTGAGGTTTCAAAGGTACCACTTAACTACTCAACTTCTCTGTTTCAAGTACTGAAGGTGTCACCACTACCACATTTGGCAAAGTGCCCTTAAGGTAATTTCTCAGTTACCTACTAAAAATATCACGAAAATTAGCAAAACAGGTCATTCTCTATGTTTATTTGACAGTAGCCTTGTCGTAAAAGTACAATTCCAAATATTTGGAGCAGCTCGAGGCGCTAATGCAATTGTAATCTTGTACAGTCTGACGATTTTAGCCTTCTCGAAACCAAATGCCCCTACAAGTACAGGCAGTTAAAGCTTGCAGAAGCTGCTCTAAAGCTAGATTTCTTCCGTCTGAGAATAGGCAATAATATAAATTGAAACCTACAACTAATCATCATCGAGTTCAAGGTCAAATGGGGATTTGCCAAATACGTTGGTTTGATTTTGTAATCTTCACGGAAACAGATATCCACGTGCAAACAATGAAGTTTGACAAGGACTTGCGGTGCAATAGGATGCTCCCAAAATTACGCCAGCTGTTGTAAGTTATGGGATAGAATTTGTGACAACATCGGGAACAAAGGGTCCTTCCAAAATATAATCCTGTTTACATCACGATTGTAAACTTGTGATTCATGTATACTGTATATACGTAAGGTACCATCTTTTTGGATTGCTATTAGCAATATCTTAGAACTATTTCAGTTGAAAACAGTTTTGTAAAACTTACAATTCATTGTTTTATCTTTAGCAGTTTATACTACCAACTTAGTAAAACATTGACTACTGATGGGAAATTAGAGCTCAATTATGATTCCAGGTATTCTCTAGCCAATCTCATCTCTACCCGGGTTGCTATTGGACAAAATGAATTGTTTAAGTAAAATTCAGGTGTACTAAATACCTAGACAGCAACTTACATCTTGTAAAATACAGATGCGAACATGAATGCGTAAAGAATGCGTGATGTTAAGGAGAAAGACTGTTCAACTTCACCCCTTCAACATTGGAAGCTGCATGCATTGGGGGTTTTGGTATGATAAACCAAATATTTCCAAGGTCGACCCAATTAAATGTGACAGCTATAATAGGGCACTTGAGCCTGATGTCGAGGTTTATTGTACTAATGAAACAACTTTCTAAGTTTAATACAACTAATAATACAACGTGGAAGACAAACATGTCACCCTTAAGATGCTGTTTCTTTGCATGAAGATTCGTGTTTCCAAACACAAGAGCAAGCAATTGTGGTATTAGTGAAAATATCAAATCTTGATTAAAATGGGCTAGGACTTTTATATTAACAATATCTTTGTCTTCCTGTTTGTACTAATGGTTTCAACCTCTGATAAAGTACAATTAAGTCAGATGGGTATGAGAGCACACAACATAACCCAGAGTATACATAGGAAGCTTCTTACCCACCACATGAAAAGTATTCCTTCATTTTGCCAAATGCCCTTTCAATATGAATCCAGTAATGAGCAGTACCTTAAGTATCCTGAACCTCCTAATTCGAGACTTATCGCGTTATTCAACGAAATCTGGTATTTTCAATCGTAGTCCATGTTTGATAAGCTCTGTATTAATCTCAAACTCTTTATCATCAATTATACAATTTGAAGGATGAATGTCTCTTGTCGAAAGCAAATGTCTAAACAGTGAGTAAAATCCTGACTTCACAAATTTCTATGTCAAATATACCTCAGGTAAACCACTACGAAAACATAGTAGACTCTGTTATGTGAACAGAAAGCACGCTCTTCAAAGTATTACATGACTTGTAGTTTGAATGAGTCTTAGACTGGATAGTTAACAAAACGGTGTTTGAATTTTAAGTCCTGTGCTATCATTAATAGCATTTGGAAATTTCCTTTGAAAGTCCTTTGACATTTGGCTGACTGCTGGAAATGCGCAGAATCGAATTGGCGGTTTAAAGGCCCATTTTTAACTTCATTAAGTTGAGAAGAAGGTCATCCTGTACAGAAACCTTGGCTTGAACACGCAGGTGATCTTGAGATGAACACGGTGCTCCCTTTTCAAGTTCCTTGGCATCTTCCTCCTCACTACCAACACATTTTTCACCAGTAACAATAGATGTGCACGTTGAATCCCGGTATTTTATAAGCACTATGTAAACAGAACATTTTCATAATTTTTTTGTCACCCTTTGGTCTTTACTCCATTTTATTGGTTGGTAATGTGTCAGTATGTATGTTATCAGTTCTAAGAGCTGTCAACTGGCTACATGGCACATTTTTCATGTACAATGCAAAGGATGTACGAGCGCATTGGAATGCCCGAACCCTATATCCAACTATTTTTACCATACCTTCGACTCACCCACGTCTTGGCCCCTTTTTCATAGACCCAAACAATCCCCTTCCAAAGATCTCTGTTAACAGAAATATAGTTTTAACGCTTGTTAAAGAACTGTATGTTAACTATTGCAGTCATCCCTTGACCTAGGTTCTAACCGTGTAACCGAAGAACTTTTGCCTTTGGACTAGTACTAAAGACCAAAAGATTGCTTCCAATTGTAACGTCTGTGTCCACAAATGGTCTGCTTTGCTCTTCATTCCTTCGTATAAGCGGATCTCTTTTCTTTGGGCTCCGTCTCCAAATTTTTCTTACAATCCATAAAAAAGTCGATGTAATGGCATTCAACACCCTATGCTGACATTTACATACAAGAGCTCCTCCTTTCCAATATGGAGCAGATACAATCGACTTTTTATTGTAATAGTGAAGTTCTTGTTCTTCCTTTCAGTTAATTAATTCATGCCTATTTGATCAAATATTCAGGAAACTTAACAGCAATAAAGTTCTTAGTTTATAGGTAAATTAGTAGTTGACAACAGAACAAATATCAGAGATCATGCGAACCAGAGGTTCATTACAAAACAGGAGCAAACAGTAAAGACACAGGAGATGGTGATTATGGACGACGAACGAGAGCAAAATATAATCCAGCCCCGGCAGCAAACAAACATTCACTATGATATGTAATTCAGTGAAAATGTCTATAATATAGTAGAAGAGGTCAGTCAAATCAGCATTGCGAGAGCGAAAATCAAAATGGGCATTTCATGAACAGACTTACCTTCTGTAGTGCAGTGTCTTGTTGATACTTGTTAAAGAACAATCATGTCTCCTCGCTATCCTCACTCTGGCTGTTACATCCAAATGCACCTCAGTAATACCCTATTCTTGATGAAAAGACACACGCAACTAGTTAATTTCTTCAAAGAACAGCCGTGTTGAATTTCAGCGACGAGGTTTCGAAATCTGGACTTTTTACACGTTTATAGGTCACGTGGCATTTCGTACTCCGAATCCCCAAATTTTGTTGATGAGACACAGATTTTATCCAATGTATTTATTCCCTTAGTACTCAAGCTTTTGGTGCAATATTGAAAGTTGAGTCGCGGCAGTATCATTCTTTATTTACTCCCAGACAATTAGAGAGGATTTGGATGAAGTGTTCCTCGTTTTATGCTCTGACGCAATGCAGTGCGGTCGAAACGATCACAATCTTTCAGAAGCATTGTACAACTTCTTGATAGAGTGCTTGGAAGTGTCTGTAAGTGCATTTTCTGTAAATTTGAAACGTTAAATGTATCATCAAATGCCATGATACATCAATACATTTGTTTTTCAAAGCCATTTGGTATCATCTCCTTTTCAGTTCTTCATTCGGTCCTTCCCTGTGGTAAGTGATGTTGTTAAAGATGCAATGGGGAAGCCTTTGTTCCAGAACTTTCTGGTAGGTATTTTATTAAATTTATTCAGTATTTTCCAATTTTAAATCGTGTAGGTGTTACAGGTCTGCTTTTGATTATATTAATGAGTCGTGAAAGAAGAGGCTTCGTTTGCAATGTATCGCTGAAAATAGGTTGACCCGATCTTGTAATGACAAGTAAAGATGTATAACAAACGTCTACTATTCAGGGTGTTGAAAATGCCTATGACAAAGATACGATGTGAAAGAAGGGCGAAGATTCAATGGCACATTTTTGTCATCGAAATAGAACATGCTCCTTAAGATTAATAATCTTGTTACTTTTTATATTGAGGCCTTAAATTGCAGATTTTATGTAAAGTAGTCAGTTAATAGATCTCGTGTAGAAGCAGTTTTGGTAGAAATACTTTCGTACTTTACACATCCTTTATTTTTTATCCATTTTAATTAAGATATTTTTTAGTAATTACAATTTAATTTGTATTATTTCGAACGTGATTTATAAAATTCTTATCATTGTGACTTTCGATGGAATTACGTCATGGTCTTTTAGCGGAACAACTTACCATCTTATTGGAGACAGTTTACCTCAGGAGCACTTTATGCAACAAAATTGCCCAGATTATTTTATGAATCAAAAGGTAGAAGTTAAGACAAGTGCACACAACGCAAAACTGATATGAACAAGGTAGCATTATAACTGACAAAAACAAAGTGCAGATAAATGATAGTAAAGGGCATCGTTTGAAAATATCAGTCCCTTCCTTGTTTCATGGCCTATTCCAGCGATCACTTCATTTCTTACGAGTTTATAATGTCTACATTCATTCTGACACTCGAAGTCATTTTTTGGGTGCAACAATTTGTCTGTACTGCTCAAAAGTCTTGGATGAACTATGTATTGTACAATGTCTTTACAATGACGAGATGGCAAGATGCGCACAATCAGCTTTATCCAAGCCTGATGCTTCGAAAATAAACCGTAAGCTTATAAGAGATTTTGTTTCAATTTGTTTCATCTACTTATGCCTTGTGCTGGGCACTTCTTCATTTTGCGCCTGCAGATCTTTTGTTTATAGGAATGAAGTCTTACGCTGGTATTTTAATGTGAAAGTAGACAAACATTAACTATATCAGTATTGAAGTTATTGGCAAGCAATTTAGATCAAAATTCGATTCAATTTTGCACATTTCATTTTTAGGAAACCTGTTTTTAACAAGAAAGTACGAGAATATCCGAGTATCTTACTAATGTCAAGATTCATCGTAGACAAAGTTGTCAAACTTTCTAACCGCTGATGTTTATGTACGAAAAATGCATGATAGAAGAAGTAAATTATTTATAGGAGTAGGAACACTATAGTTCCTTTGAAAGATTTATTCGATACTTTCATTAGATACTGTGAAATTGCTGGAGATACTATAATTGCAGATTTGGCTGTATTCTCGAATTCATTCACTAAAATAGTTTTACATTATTGCATCTTTATCATCAACCCGGGGGTAGACCTTTGATTGACTGAAATCGTCTTGTTCTGCACAATTTGATTAAAGCTTATTGACTTAGGGACGATTGTTAAATTGAGAGTCGAACTTGTGGCCAGGTATCCAATTATTTTCTTTTGTACATTAAAATCCTGTTACGGTGTACTGTAGAATGGGCCAGATTTAATGAAGGACGTGTACAGAGGTATCCGTGGACCTCCAGCCACTCTCCAGTGCTTTACGCAGAACTAATGCATTACATAACTTTTCAACATTGCCTAATAACTATAATTTTAGGAAAGCAAGTTCCGATCTCTTTTAGGCGCCTCGATTGTATTGAGATTACTTCATCAACTTCTGAAAGTTTTACACTTATTTTACTTGCGCCTTTTTACAATAGGTACAGTTCCGAATTCTTGAAATTTTCATTTCCACATCCTAATCGTTTGTTTATACAGGACGATGCAGATAACTTTTGTTTTAAGCTCTCATCTATTGAAATTGATGTCCTGCAAAACAATCGAGTTGATCTCTCGGGAGGTAAGACTATTTACTTGTGTATTTTTGCTTCTTTACTGTTGTGTTAAGTACTGGAGTAGTTTGCCCGCTGGAGGAAGAATAAATCGTTTTATAATATCCTTCACAAATTTACAATGAATATACGCAACGCAGTTCTCATTGTGACAAAGTGAAATAATCAGATCAAGCTGCATTTCTTGTAACTCATAATGATTTTATTCCGATAATTGGAGATGATGCTCATTGCTTGATTTTATTGACTCTTGTGGGGATGCTTATGATTATCTTAGTGTTTGTTGGTGTTAGATGACATGTTTTGACTACTTCTGCTATATGCAATTTTTCTGTGTTGATGCTTGCTTAGTTATTCAGGATATAATCATTCTACCCACTACCATCTTCTTTGTAGGTTCTTAACATATTTATGCGATGCCTATGGTTACATTGAATAAAAGGGACGCAGAAAATCAAAGTTTCGTAGACATGGAGAACGAATAGAAGTTTTGTTATATATTTTAGA
This sequence comes from Carybdea cf. marsupialis auct. non (Linnaeus, 1758), assembly GCA_010016065.2. Taxonomy (NCBI): domain Eukaryota; kingdom Metazoa; phylum Cnidaria; class Cubozoa; order Carybdeida; family Carybdeidae; genus Carybdea; species Carybdea cf. marsupialis auct. non (Linnaeus, 1758). Next base: position 10,698 of record JAAAKL020000655.1, read on the forward strand.
AGGTGCATTGCCCAACGGAAAAGAAACGTTGATTTATATTATGATTTTCATTGCATGTAAATAGAAAGAGGTATCAGCCACCTTTACTTTTGTTTGCTATTTTTAGACAGTATTTTCTGCCTGTTTTCTAGTTGGTCATCGTTTCGTGTTGACTTGGAATCCTAAGAGATCTTATCTTTGGGCTAAAAATCTTTCAAAGTAGAAGACAGAAATTTGAACATAACTTTCAAATATAGCAACAAGAAGAATATAATGGAATGTGTTTGTTCCTGTAAACCTTAGTTTCTGTAAGAGTTGCATTGAGAATTTAGACCACTCTGGCTATTTTGGATTGATTTCGTAAAAGGGTCTGGATTCATTTAAAACACAAAGCAAAGAGAGAATGTCTCAAGAATATCTTCTGCAAGTTAAGCAGATTTTTAGACACTGTCTTTGTTTGGACTTCAGCAGTATTTTTCTGAATATTGCTTTACGTTTGCTATATGTTTTTCAATAAACAAGACCAGAATCCTTCAATGTCACCCAGGATAGGGTGAGTGTTTCAGCCAGTCTTTTCGAATGAAGCCAACTATTATTTAAGAAAAGGGGAGACATGACAATGGATGGTTGGTTTTGATACCAGCAATACTTGATAAATGTAGTTTGTGCCTGTAAAAAATTTCAATACTCAAAAATGCCTCAGGTGTAAAGCGGTGTATTTAGGTCAAACAGACTGATTTTTATCAGAGAATGTCTGAACGTTTTGGACTTCCAGCTTTTTTTATGCAATAAAATGGCGATCACTCCCTTCTCAAAGTTTTATACCCTTGCCTTTATCGCTACAGTAATGACTCAAAGTTCTCACTTAAGCAACTCCTACTTCCAGCGAAAAAAGATCTGTTTTCAAGTTTGATCCATTTTCCGTGTTTGCAATAAAGTGTCTAGGTAATTCTGAAAGCTGATGTGATTAAATAGTGACGTCCGTTGAACTCAAATCATCATGTGCGAGATACGGAAGGCTTAGGAAAGGGGATTCATGGTGATTAAGAGCCGTGCATTTGATCTCTCTCATCGTGCATTCTGTTATTTCTTGTGAACATAGGCCTTTTTTAGAATCATCAATGTATTTATGCTACGCTCAACGAGTATCTCTTTATATACATTAGTAGACATCTACTAATGAAATACTGTTGGTTTGGCTTCAGAGAGAAGGCTCTTGCACTTATGTGGTGCATCCTAAGTCGGCAGACTCTTAACTTGTCTCACACGAAAGCGTAGTTACTCATCGTACTTTTCGCCAAATTAGATCAGCTTAACTGAAACCCATAAAGAAGGCGAAAAGGACGTCTTTGAACCCTTTCTTTCTTATTCCTTTAGAGCAATGGGTATATAGCAGACATTAGGCCATGCCCATTCACCGAATGCAAACAATTTAAATTGCCCAATGTTATGTCATTTCATGATGACAAGCTATAATATTCTGACTTCGAACAAAATTACTGACTTAAGACCCTCTCTCTTAGTCTAAGGTGGCGTTCAAACTGTAGTGGTTAGGTACTTACAACGACTTGAAAAGGACCTCAGATAGTCCTTCTGTTCACATACAAAGCAGGTCACTCCGCAGTGATTTTCGCGTCGCGGCGATTTTATAAGTGATACTTTGTACAACGAGTTAGTTTTCAAGTAGTAGTGGGAACAGGCTTCCTTGTTATTTTCATGGTAGAACCTCATTTAGGTGTTGAATCGATGTTAATCTCGTTTCCATGATTCAGTTTTCACAAAGATCTACGATTGTTTTCTGTCTATGTATTGTTGACTCTAATAGACCTGTTTCACAATTTTGCAACATGGCCCATTATAGTTTTGAATGGGTTGTTATTTAATTGAAAGAGAAGGTGTCGGATCATGCAATTACTTTGTGTGGATACTTTTCATTATCATCGGGGTATTTTTTTAAGATACAAGATCGAATCCATTCATGTTTGTTTCGTTTTGACTCCCAGTGTTCCCCATCAAATTCACACATTGATTTGAATTCTAGCGTGTAGAACACTTTGTTGTGGCAAATCGTTGTGACGAGTGCTGTTCTCACTGAGGACAAAACGAAGCGCAACGAAGTGAAAACCAATCCGATACAATGTGAATATGGCCTAAAGCATATCCCCCATGCGTCAGGTGGTTGGTAGTTTTTAACCGGTCTACTAAGCTGATGGTCTTTATTCCGGCCATGTACTGCTTTTGCAGATGGATTCCGCTTACATTTAATATCAATAATATTATTTGATAACAGAGTATTAAAAAAATTGATACAACTGATGTTCTCTTCTCAATACAGATGAAATTCTGCTAATGAAAAATTAGCATGCTTTTGTCTATGATTCTAACGTAAGAACCTATGGGAAGTTGGATAGTGATCACTTATCTTTTTATATAAAGTCCTCTATCTAGTAGAACTAAGTATTTGAAATCGAACTTCAGACTGCATGTTAACTGAAACTGTACTGGAGTTACACAGGGGAGCTCTTAGAGCCCTCTCCCACCCCTGGGCACGGCAGTAGCAGAAATTGGCCGCACGTAGGATCAGGGGTGTCACCATTTCGGCCTCCACGTTTCTTACTTAGTTTTACAAACTTCTGAATCACTATATTTTGGATGGGAGACGTGTTGAAGTAATAGTTATTAAATAGCTAGTATCCATTTGACAATTTTGAATATTCATCCTGAGTGTTATGATAATTTCCTTTTTTTACATTTGGCCCAACCTTAGCCTTGAGGCTAAACTACCGAGTTTGTTTTATGCAAAGTGGTATTCCGTATGAGTTCAGTCATTTTTGATATCTATCTTCTGAGGGAAACGAAAGTAAGAATCATGGCATCGTCCTTTTCGGAAGCAGTTTTATCTTAATTTTTACCTGTTGTGTATTTTTGTTTTACTGGTTTACTATGGCCAATTCTCTTCTGCACCTAGCAGCTGTTCCTTAATAGACGTATATCATCAGAAGGTATGCAAACAAAAGCAAGATGAAATGAGAGTGAAGAAATTAGAGGGGTGACGGGTTTCAAAATCTGCAAATTTATTGCGTTCATGCTTTGTGGATGATTCCTTCTAGGAGCCCATAGTTTCATTTGTTGTGAGTTCGTCAATAAAGTCAATATTCTGTTGATTTAGAGCTTCGAAGGCAAATGCGAATTGGAACACAGGCACTATGTGAAACGATTTAGTGGATTTCCTTTTATTAAACTTTGTTTGGGATACCTGCCACCCAGCTCCCCTTAGGATGGTAGTCCCATCATTAGGACGTGCAGAGTGAACCAAATGCGATGAAGATTAGGGAACGCGCATGATTGCTTTACATAGTAGTAAGCGTTACTCAAAAATCACTATGCATGTGAAAACGCAAGACGTAGCGTAAAGAGCCATCCGACATACAGCTGCCATAAATGTAATATTCGGAAATAACTTATTATAACAATTTGAAGGCTATGTGTATGCCCTGAAAATATTTTTTCGGGGACATAGCATTGTGTCATAACGTCAAAAAAGCAATTTATCGTTAGGTTTATTCTAAATACAAATTTTCACTCAAAACGTTTTCGTAGATTGGTTTCACCAAAACCCTTTTTTCTCAATCAATGCGAATCCACACGTAATAAGCCCTTTTTTCACTTGATAGTGTATGTAGAGATATGCACTCGCACAACTGTAAGGAGCTGCTTAAATAGTGAGCATTTCCGAGTTTGTCTCGAGAAAGTACTAAGCGACCCCATACGCAAAATGGCTGTCCTTTAATTCCTTTAATAACCTGCCAAGAGTAAAGCATTATTTGCCATAAATATCCGTGTCTGTGTGTTCGGTTTCTTTCTATTAGAAAGGGAAGTTGGATCATTAAAAATTGTAGTACTATGATATTTTGAGAAATGCAAGACTGTTGAAGAAAAGAATTTCAAAATGATCTGTCTTTTGAAGCTATTCGGGCCAGATAATCTAATATTATTGAAGGGAGGTGCATTTTATTTATTCTTGTCTTAGGAAGTGGTTCTTAGACAACTTTTCAGCCGTGGTTCTCAATTGCATGAGTCAAGAATGCCGGAGCCGTAATAAGATTTATTGAATACTCCAGTTCGTGTAGTTTGAAGCTCGGTTGATTAAATAGGCATGTGCTCTTGACAAGGTGCATACTCACAATGACAAACTTGACGCTTTTGTCGCTTTGCAATGACCACAATCGGATAATTTGAAACCACGTGAAATTGATTCCATCTGAAAGCAAGTCTAACGTACTAAACAGACCATCAATGCATTTCGTGACAAAAGGTGAATTAAAATGCGCGTCGACTGTCAACATTATTTGATACAACAGAATCACCGCAGTCAGTCTGATGTAATTATTGAGCAAATTTGATTATCTAAAAAGATTACTGATTAGGCAACTTGGATAAGTACGTAATGAAACTAATAAGTATGGTTTGGTGGATTTTCATAGTTTAAGTCTCCAAAGAGGATTTTTTTTCCTATGCTGCTTGAAGATCTGAACCTCAGAACGATAATCAGCGATTCGTTGGCTGGAAAAAACCTGCTTACGATAGAGAATATATGTATATGTCTTCACAAACTAATATCGATTATGACCTGTATTTGGAACAACTTCGGGGTTATTTCTCCGCTTTGCAATCCACGGAATTTTATGACACTCCTCGATATTTTTATAAATGTCTCAAAATAAGGCATGCTCCTGGAAAATGGGGAAAGATAAAAGTTTTCCTAAGATTTTGATCCACAGATTCGCACATTATGATTTTCTGACTTAGTTGAAACATGCCTACTCTTGCTACCTAGTCCATCTGGAAAACAACAGAAAACTGAATGACGTGGATGGTATACCCTCTCCCTCCTGTTAGTAGCGGCTAACGGACCGCTTTGTTGCCAATTTAAACGTTCCACATCTCTTTTTCTACCCACCGCTTAAAACTAGTCTGTAACTGTTGTAGTTTGAGGCATATTTTTTCTGTTCAACAGTTCTTGAATAATGCTGTTTTGAGGTTAGTAAAATCGTTATGTGACAAATCCATGAAAAGGGCTGTCTGTGAAAATTTCTCATTGTCGTTTTCTGTCCTCAGTGTTAAAAGAAGACTGCGACTCAGCTTTGATAACGTCTTTATGAAAGCAAGCAAAATAGTGTTGGAATTCACCAATTGGCATTAACGCTGCTATTGAAAGAGGATAGTAACAAATTCTAAATTCGGTTTCATCAGAGAGAAGAAGAAATTACTGCATTGAAGCCGAAGGTTATACTCAAAGCATATACAGATTCACTCCCAACACCTTGACTGAAGTCAGGTATTCTAAGATATCCAGGCTTGCCGACAAGTCACCAGTCCTTTTTTTAGTCTTTTAAGTTTCTTCTTCTGTAGAAAACTTGAACGTGTACCCTAGGAAAAAGATAATTTTAACAGGTAGCGGCTTTAATGAAAAGGTCATTCATCTTCAGGCATAACTCAAACAGAACTCTGGCTTAAAGGAAGAGCCCAGACGACGTTATTTTTTCTCCTAGGTTAATGTACGCTTCCGTTCCTCCCAAAAGAACAAACACAATCTGCGTCATGATTAGTAGACGTATCGACCACGAGTATTGAAAAAGACACGATGAAAGTATTAGCTTTGGATGCTATATTATCAATAACAAGAGCCACTGCAAGTTGCCATTGTATTAACAACTCTCAGTTTTGACAAAATCGAGACATAAAATGCGAGCATAGGTAGAATCAATTCTCATTTAGCTAAACGAGTGATGCTGAATTCATTAAAACGTCGCTTCTAGTCGCATATCAGGAGGCCTATTGTCGCTCAGAATTTTCAGAATCCGAAAGTAACCATTGTTATGGTCGCAATTGGAATGTTCCAAATAGCCGAAGCTACTACAAATATCGGGAACTTGCCCAGTGACGGGCAAAATCGTTTACCCGTCATTTGATTCTAAATTTGACGGAAACTGGATTTGACGTAGGTCGATGTCATTAAAATAGCCATGCCTAAAGCAGGCCTGTTCGAGCGCTTGATTTCCCCTCACACGCTCTTCGCAATGTCTTACGTATAGTGAAAAGGATTTAAACTTTCATTACTTTAGACAACAAAGAAGTGATTCGTTGAACTTTGGAAAGGTGTAACTTTTTAAGAGCACAGTGGAATAAGCCGACCATAAATTCTGCACTTGATTCCTTAGATATTTTTTGGTGCATTTAAATCTCTGTTGGTGTGGGTTACCATAGTCTTCATCAACTCATGTATCACTTTACTTGGAGTAAAAAAGAAGGGACGTGCGTTCTACTGTCCATATCACGTGTTTTTTAAGATTTGGAGAAAAATTGTGATACAATGTGATGCCAGTCTGACTAGTTTGATTTGTTGACACAAAATATGCTTTTCCTTTTCTGATGTGATTTACTTACATCAGATTTAGAAATAGACTTACTTTAAAAGCTACCATGTCAAATGAATGCCACGTCCAAGCCGTCTGGTTTACAGAAGCAAGGCCCAGAGACTGGTTGCAGTCACAGCCAGTGACCACAACAGCATACTGCAAGCTTTGTAGAAAAGTTAAGAAGTCTCCAGAAACTCGAAACTAGCGACGGAGGGCATTGTTGAAGTAGAACAAAGAAAAGTCAACGTTGAAGAGTGCATCGATCATCTTGGAAAAGAAGCTGATGAACTCATGATTATTGCTGAGAAGAATCACGTTTTTTAATGTTCTTGCTGAAGCAAACTCTTTTCGTGCTGCTCAGAAAGAATAAGGCGATGAAATTATCAAACCTACTTCAGAAAGTGATTGATAAAATGCGGCTAGAGCTGAAGGAAGTTAAGTGACGCTTTCCACGGTGAACTTGTTAAGAGCAGTGTAAAATCCCAAGTGGTTCAGTGAATAGAGATCGTCTTGGCCTTAACGTCTAAACAAGTAACCTACATTTCCTCAGCTTTCCTCAAAAAGTACCTTTTATTAACTCTTTATAATTTGAACTATATGGTGGAAGATATTAAGATTTAATTGCCAAATGAAATTAGAAATTAGGCACTTTCGAGGTCTCAGAAGCAAGGAAATGCAAAAAGGTCCCACCTGAAGCCTCAGAATGCCCCCCTCGACCCCAGTTCCAAAGCACACTTGCTCCGTTCATGGTGCCTCGAATCCAAATAAGTAGATACCCCCCTTTTCGTGTCCTTGAAAATTAAAGAAAATCCTTGAGAAGTCATTGAATTTTTTTTTAGAAAATCAGTGACCACCCTGGGTAGTAAGGACGATCAAATATCGCCATCAAACATCACCAGTGACCTCAACGGACTATCATCTATCAACTACCATCATTTTTATTTAGGGCCAATGATTATGAGCATGCTATTAAACTTTTCATAGTAACATCAACAAGAATTTGAAGACCTGTGTTGCTTTCTGTTAGTGAACTAAAAGAAGGTTGAAAATATGAAACATTGCGCAGTACATAATCATCATTTTAGCATTTTTCCTTTGTTTACACCATCAATCATGTTACCCGTCCACCCAAGTAATAATACAAGCATTTCAAAGAATCCCCTCCTTCATTTTAATATGTATGAACGATCCCTACATTTGTCCGACACACGCCTCTTAACTATCTATGCGCCATTTTACCATATGAGAGATCTATCTTGAATGAGGCGTGTCTTGCAGATGTACATCATGTATTCCTACTTGATATGTCTGATTTTGAATCCATTATTGATACCACATTAAACATCCTCTTGTTTATTTTCCTCCTGACAACCAAGATGTTCAAAACTGGAATAAAATTTTAATTGTACGTACATCCTTTCTTAATGACCTGTTAGTGTTGTTATATTATCAAGTAGTCAGATAGTTGACTCTTATTGTCAACAGATGCTCAAATCACACCCTGGACATTCACTCCTTGAAAAGTTTATTCATTTCGCTCTGTTGTTCTACAAAACCGTACTTACGTATATTTGGCACTATACTCCTGCGACCGTTAAATAACTTCATGGCGCAAACAATCTTTTCACTGCTGAAATCGTTCGCAAACCATCTGACCTCCAAATGAACTTTAACCGCAATTGTTGGATATGGAGCAATTACCTAATAACAATACTGTGTGCCATCAATGTGCACCAAGCTATTATACTGTACTTGCCCTAAATAACCTCCTGAGCAGCTATAGTGTATGAGAACAACAGAGGTAACAGCAGACGGTACAGTCAAGAAGACTTCATGGTCGTCGAAGCTTCAAATTAGCGGTTAAGACTTTTGTGCAATATTGTGCAACTTACTAGTAAACAAGGTTGAACGTGAGAGGTAACGTTACCTCGATTTAAAACGTTTCCTTTCAAGTCGTTCATTTAGAGTCTAATAAAATGTAGCTACTTACTTCATTCTCACATGGATTTATTTACATTGATGGGTTTCCCATTACCTTTAATAAGTTTCATAATTCTAGAATTAAAAGATTTCATGGAGAAGAGAGGATTAGAAACTATCAAGTTTGAAGGGACACCAAAGAAAAGTTAAAAGGCCTCCACCAGGATGGTGACCTTTTCACTTTCCTCTAGTATCCCTTCAACATTAAAACATCCTTACTGGATCAGTGTTGTAGAATTGGTGATTTACCACTTCATTACGTTTTAGAAGAACACTGCAGGATCAACATTACAGTGAACATCCTCTTGTTTATTTACCTGTACCTGTGTATATACCTGTTAACTCTATTCAGACTGGTTGATTTTGAGTTTCACAGGACTTGAGATTGGGGGCTAGTAAGCCCACGGCTATTTGAAAGCTAGAAACTCTGTAAATTTGTGCTCATTAGGTATGAAACTTTGTTGCTATTTATGTTGATTCCTATTTGAATCAAAGCAAAATAAGCTTATTTCTGACATTGAAGATGACTTCAAACAACAGTTGCGTGTTGCAAAGAACCGAAACCAAAATCGAAAATCCTTTATTGGAGTAAAGTAAATGAATGCAAATTTTTTGTGTTTCATTGTTACTCTACAGATGTAGCTAACTTTTTGCAAAAGCTATCTCAGTTTTTCAGTGAGAAAAATTATGGCCCAAGAAATACCCTGTGTATTTAAAACTACCATGTCGTGGTAACGTTTTGCTTCGAATCGAATACCGCATTAAAAGGGCCGCCGAACTGTGTATCCGCTGTGTGGTCCTACACGTAGTTCCTACGAGTAAGAAAGCGTTGTAAAGTGACCAAAAGCACTTGTGCTTCTTCCACAAATTGGAGCATTGTTATACACTTATTTTCTTGTCAGCGAGAGACTGGCTATGTCGGCCCGCACGACTTTTAGGGTAGTTGACAAAATTATGCACCATGTTCCTCCTTGTATTGGACAAGAGCCAACTCCTACAAGAAAACAACCACTTTGGATTTCAAAAAACACTACTAAGAAATGTGGCAGCACTTGCTCGAAAACTGTGCAAAATTTTATACGGATGACCGCCTCGATATCATAGGTGAGCCTAGTTTTGTCATTTATTTGGCCGTTTAGAAATCGGTCAAAATAAAAGCTAGAAAACAGTTGGTTTGTAGACGAAAGAACTTATCTTTTCGTCGTTTAATTGCCCTGTCTTAGGGACGCTTATTGGTTAAAACAACACCAATCTTTAGAGCTAAAATCTGATTGGCTATTTTGAAAACACAGTTGGGTATTAGTTTTATTCCTCTCTCTGCCATGTTGAATTTGTACTCTGAGGACGGTCGGAGAAAAAAGTTTTTAAATATAAAAATGGTTTCACTACTTCTTGCATATTCTTTCTGTATTTCGGGATACGATTTTCATAAATAGTGTCAAGTTGACTTTAAGTGATGTTTGGCATAAATTGCCAAAGGCATGAAGGAAAGTAAACGTTTGACAATCGCAAAAAGCACAGTAACTATTTTGAATTATCCTGACTACCTGTTGTTGGAATTAACGGGTGACCAATGACTTTTTTATACGTTTTTTATACATTATTTCACAATTCATGTGGATCCCTTTAATCATTCTGTTAGAACTGTTGCTTGATTTCTTTCTTAAATTAGATCGAGTCAATAGTCAGGCAAGTTTTCCAAAGTTCTTTTCTAAAGATAACAAGATGTAATTTTCTAGTTAAATGCTACTTACATTTGAACTGATAGTTAGTGAACGTTTTATGATAACTTTAACTAAAACATAACTTTTTAAAAAAGTACTGTTTAGACTTAATTTTTATTAAAAAACTAGAGTAGTTTTCATTCATTTTCGCGCGGCGTTAAAAGTATAGTTTATCTATGAAGACGTCATAAATAAAGGTAGATAGCATTATTGAAGATTGCAAAACATCGCTAACCTTGGAGCACTAACAGCTTCAGGTCAAAAATTCAGAAATAACCAATAGTTCCTTATGTGTTTCTTACCAAAAATAACTTGTTAGCACTAATTTTTGTCATTTAATTGACTATCAGTTACTTGAAGTTTCGAGGCAAAAAGTTCAGTAAGTATTTGAAAGTTATTCATGATATATTGCGTAATCAGCAGAATTGTCTGTTGTTGCCAAGGAACTTTTACTGTAGAACCAGTAGTTATTTATTGATAAGTACAAAGCTGTAATTACGCTATATCGACAATTTTTAAAACATAAAGCTTGAATTGGTGCAATTTGCGAACACCACGGATTTCAAGTCCGAAGAACTACAAGAAAAGAAGTGAAAATGATATGTCAACAGCACCATTTGAATACGCTACCTTGTCTTGCTTCTCTACTAACTCAATCATAGCGATCCAACGATCACATACTTTACCTTTCTTTAGTTACCACATTATCTCCAAAGTATGCAGTTCTGAGACAAATCTCTCTTCGCAACGTGACTTTTTTGTTGAAAAACATCGTCGCTCTTGTACCGATTCATCTTTTCTTTTGACAAAAATTTAAATCTTCAAGCAACCGGTTGTAGCTCTCTATTTCGAATGTTTCGATGTTCGTAATAGATACTCGTGAGTTCATTTTCTTGCTTACAACACAAGGGTACGTTGCTTGTTAACAAATGGAAATAATGTAGCATGGGCCTGTATACTTTCGTGTCTGCAGAGAAAAATAGTGGAGGACTCTAAAGATAATCCTGTAGCTTGTCTTTAAGTTGTAAAACAGTTATGATATTCTAGGCACAATTTAGGTATGGAAGTTGTAGAACATAAGAACTGAGCCTTAGCTTAAAAACAAAGTTTCCATATAAAGAGTATACGATCTTCTCCATTTTTGTACATTCTTTTTTTACGTTCTTGTAATTTAAAATCGGATATTTTACGTAGATTTTACGTCCTGTTTACTCGAGGACGGATTCGTATTGATCCATGCCTGAACTGGAATAGAGTAAACATGCGTAAAATAGAACTGCCAGTGGTAGGTTAACTCAACATTTATGATCAATTTTCGTACGACTGTTACTTCAGCCTGTTATTAGCTTACCAATGTAAGGTTTGGCTGAACTCATTCGAAAGCCGCTTTTCTCAAACAAAGTATTTCCCGTCGCTATTGTTTCATTTTGAATAATTTAAGGTTCTGAAGAGCGTCATTAATAACGTTCTTGTACATGTGCTGCATTTATTCGGTCTTTTACATTACCAGCCAATGATGTGTAAAACTACTCGCACCATCTTTCTGCATGATGGAAAAGGCGCTTTTAACCGTGCTTTAAGAAGCATACAAATCTATAACTCATCAAAATTGTATCTTGGGATATTATTTTCTTTTCCCTTTGCACACATCTTACCGTTACAACATTACCCAATCCTAAGAGAGCATGGCCCCCTTTTACTCCTATGTAATCGTATTGTCTACATCGAGATATAGTTCCCATCACATGTAGAACATGCTTCTCAATATTACTGTTATTGTACAAATAACATAAAAGTCAAAAACTATACGTCCAAGCGATACCATTGTTATAAGAATATGAATTATTTAATTGCCCGAAAACTGCCTCACAGTTGAAATTGTTTGGCCCGCTACTACGTATACATATTCCCAATGGTCACGATTTAGTCACTGATAACCATCTGAAGCAATGAAGAAAGGCTCAAGAATTGCATGTTTCATCAAATGCTGCGCCTTCCCTTCATGAAAAATTTATTGGAGATTATAAGGGCATTTTGAAGCCGACAACCTAGAAACTGCAAAAAAATTTTATCTCCTCGCAACCTGTACGAATAGCATTGTTGTTTTGTTCTAAACTTCTACTAAAAACACCAATCTATTAGACGTTCCAAAGCACCAACACTTTCAAATAATCTTTAGATTCTTCGCTGCTCCTTCTATTTCTAAGTTTGCTTTAAATTTGCGTTGTTCCCTTGTGCAATAATTATTGTCTTTTGTTAGATCTTACTTTACATAACATTCACCAATAGTCTAAAAGTGAATAAAGCTTTACATAATTTACGTATATTTATAAATGTACATATAACTCTATATATACATCTATATATATATATGCATCAATAAGTATAGGCAATGTGTGCAATTTTATTTCTTTGAAAGAAAGCAATGCATTATATTAATATTTGGGGACAGGACAATCATCCTTGTTAATCTGAAAATATATACGTGCTTTTCTTTTGTCTAACTCAAGGAAAATGAAGTCAAAGACATTATGCAAGATGTCAATACTAAAGCAATATGAGTTTCTCCAGTTTGCCAGATGCAAGACCCTGGTCCTTTGAAGCAACGCAATCTATATACAGTTTGATTCCTGAACGAATTTTTACATGCTTCCTGATATCAAGCGAAATATGGTACTACCATTATTGCTAATCATTTCATTCGTTTATTCTAGATTGAAAAACCTAAAGAGGGAAGTTATTTACCTGCCATACTTGAACATGCTCAGTTAGTAATACCTCTATTCTGAAATGCACTACGAAAATCATTGACAATCATTATCTCATGTTTCTTCTGATCATGATCCTAGTATTGTAAAAATCATCAACAATTGCTTCCTTGCAAAGTGATAGCACAAAAGAGCAAGGGACATATTGATATGGAACGACAGACATCTCAACTTCCGGAATTACTAATTACTATCTCTGTGCTATTTATCATGGGAAAAAACTTTATTTCATTGCTTGAGGACAATGTGATAGCAAACATCCATATTGCCATTATGTCATTCCTGAAATTTACTTAGGAAACTGACGAAATTGTTATGATTTGGTGTTTCAAACGCAGTCAGTTCTTGCTTATGATGAAATCATGATACATTACGTCGCTCAATAAATAATACTTTTCGTTTTCAATTCGTTTTTTGCGCAGTGTAATCAAGTTATATACATGACATGTTTCTCTCCCTCTACATTACAATAAGAGAGTAAATGTTCAATGAATACGATCAAGATTATTCTGAATAAGCGCACGAAAGCTATTTATTTTTAAGGACCTTGTCACCTAAAGAAGTGCTGCCCATACCCAACGTCGCCGATACTCAAGAGAATGCACGGGGATATGTAGAAAAGCCAAAGACAGGTGCTATAGATCGAACTCGTGCAATACTCATGAAATATTACTTCCTATTTCAAGTATGCTTTTCCTTTCAGCAATATATTTTGGCAGGGCCATATTGGAAACCAAGTGGATGTAGCCAGAATTACTTGGCAAAGAAAGGTTTCGTTAACATTTGTATCCTGTTGAACGCAACAGTAACTTGTTAAACAGTCGGAACTCGAATCATCTAGAAACTTTGTTTCATACACAGCTACCAGCGCCATTCTCTAGTCGACCTAGTATTTGAATTCCCTCAGGGTAACTGTTCTGTCCATTTACTGCCTTCAGTTCAGTGGTTCGCCTATTGACTGTTGGTGATGTGTCAGTGATCAAAACCTTTACCCGAGCATTACCTGGTAATGAACCCATGTCAAGTAGCGACCTCTTGCTTTCCATGCTTTCGGACCTCCGAACTGTCGCTCTATTGCTGTGGTGATTAGGGTGGCGCCAGTTTTGAAATTTTTGTACTAAAGTGGAGCCCCTAACAAATCGAACATCCTTTTTATCTTTATAGTCTTTATCAGAAAAACTGTTGGATGACAAATTTGTTTTTCTCTTGCAATGGATTTGCTGGAAGGAACTGTCACGTGTAGGTATTTGTAAGTTTACAGCTTCTGCAATTAAAGGACTTCTCACTCTACATGAGCTATTGTCAGATTCTTCCATTTGATATTTGCTGACATTTAAGTCGCTTTGTGTGGTAACATGCTGATCTTCTGCCGTTGACTTCAGTTCACGTTCATCTCCATCAGAACTATATCCTCCTTCTGACATTGTCCCATCCGGTGACGTAACTGAGCTCCTTCTATCAGATATTTGATCCACATCTTCGTTGGAATTGCATGTCAGTCTAGATCCTGATCGTTTTACGTTAGCAATGTTTGCTTCAATGCGACTTTCATCAGCACATCGGTCACTGTGTCTCCTCCTCCATTTACTTTTTATCTTAAACCGTCTTTTAGGTTTGGCTCCTTTTTCCTCTTGAATATTTGTTATGTCGAAAGGTCCACTACCTGGTCTAGCACTAGATGGCCTCAAAGTGGGATTAGTACCTCCCCTTCCTGGGTCAGGAATTGGTGATTGCTCTCTAGAAGGGTTAACTTTTCCTTGTGCAATGGGAACAGCAAGCTCGACCATTACATCAGAGAAAGCCCTCAATCCACTTGAAATCATTCCTGAAAAAAGAAGGCCAAAGTAGCGCTATGTTAGTGTAAACTACTCAGGAAAGTCGTGTAATGATTAAGTAGTCTAAAAGTAAATGAAACGTATCACCATTCTGCTCCTCCTCGTTTCAATTTAAAACAGAGTACAGAGAGCAGCAGACAGTAAATTTTAAAGGAAAACGTTAAGAAACATTATTAGAAGGCAACTTAAGATTTTCTATGCAATAAACAATTAATTAAGTGAGACCGTTTTAGCCAGAAATAACTGAAGGGTTGCAATCTCGAGGTTGAAAATTTTTAATGAAGGAATGTTTATCTAAGGTTTAGCTAATTGACCTCCCGGTCCGACCAACAATAACCTACTTCCAATATGATCAAGTCCGAAGATATGACAAAACTTTTGCTAACTCACTGAGTTCGTACTGAGCGCCAATTCGACTCTCTGTTTCAAGGGCTCTGAAGACTGGTGTTGGATATTGTGTAATGAAGAAAGACTTGAAACGACTGTTCGTACACAGTTTTAGTGAAAACTTTGAAAGTATAAAGACAATTTTGGATCATGATTCTATGATTGATTAAAACGTGATTAAGATCAGCAACATGTTGTTGTTACTGTTTGGAATGAATATTTTTTCTAAGCGATATTGAAAAATTGGGTGCCCAAGGTGATTACTGAATCTGATGGTAGAGACTACTTTCTGCCCATCATTAAACATTTTGTCCTGTGATCATTTAGTTTAGAGGGAAAAGAGATGGGTTCATTGATAGATAAAGATGCTAGAACTAGAGACTCAGGCTACTGTAATGACAATTATACTCAAGTGCTCTTCACCCGTGTCATGCCTCTCACTGCCAAGTACCATAAAATGACTGGCTTGAAAACGTCTTGCAGTTCTTGCACTTTTGTAATCGTTGAATCTCAGTGGGAAATGTGTATATACGTTAGTATATAAAACCACAAACACTGTGACATCAGCTCGAGGCTGTACTTGGTACTTCAATTTGGTTAGTTTTCTTAAGAATGTCAGCCATATCACTGGTGGTTACGTACTCTCTACTTTAAAAGCATGTGATAGAAGCACCACAAACAATTGAGTAATAGTCATGCAAACTATGTGTTGCTCTAGAAGCGACAATGTGTCACTCATGGTTAATCTCTAAGCCATATTAACCATTACACTACTTAGTATTTGTAAATTGTACAACCATATTCTCATGGACTACGGTCAATAATATGCCTCTTTTGATATCTCAGTTAACTCAGTTCATTCACTTTAACTTTATTTGCAAGGAAAGCTGTAGCTTTGCCTTGGTTGGTCTTCATCGGCTAACCCATTTTAACAGAGTTGCAGGTATCTTCCTATCTTTATGGACTAATTCTTTCTTCTTTTGATGACTTGACTTATGTGTATATGTTTTCACTCAGTGACTCTATCCTCCTCATTCCATGTTTTTCTCGTCTACTTCCTAAGCTACAAAAATTACTTTTCATGATACTGTGAATGTAGTAGTGGAGAATGTGGCCCTGTCATCTACAATCTTGCTTTGAAAACACACGAAACAGTTTCTTTCTCAGCCCTTAGCAGCTTTGACGAAGTTTCTTCACCACCGTCAATAAGCTCACCCAAACCATGTGAGAAAAATTATACAGACGGAAATGATAAATCCAGTTGGATTAATTGTGCCGTTGTCTGGTTGACCAAATATTGTCATACTCGACTCAGGTTGAAGATGCTTGATATCTACAGGGTTCTATTGACTGTGATCTACTGTGATCTACGAACTGTGATCTGTAATATTTCAAAGCCCATGGTACGATAAACCAAAATAAATATCGTTGGTAGCATTATTATTACATGGAACTTTCAGAAACAGAAGATAAACAGATGTCATATCAACCTTATTCTACACGTGGTCTTGAGATATACGTTATCACACGCAGGAATGGGCTTTTAGAGCTCCCCTCAATAACTCACAATGTTTCAAGAACATTATGCTTGCTAAAAGTGTGAAAGAAAAACCTATTCCTTTTACGTCCAAAATTATAACAAAATAATGTTTCCAAGGAAGAAAATTCGAAGAAACATTTATCCTTGAATCTACAAATTTGGAGTAATAAGAGACCCTCCTACCTGTGTAGGATCGAGTTCAGACTGAGTTTTATGGTCATAAAGGCCACTTCATTCGCAAAAGCGCTTTTGAAACCCAAGGAATGTTTTGCGAAGTCGGAGAAAATGCCAAAACGTGTATGCTCAAATATCGATTTTCCATGTATTAGGTTGTTCATTACAGTTTTCATCAATTTAACCTTCTCATTTACCTTTACAGTTGGGCTGAAATGTAGGCAAATTGTAACTGTCAGGTATTTGCTACTAATGAAATTTGGCACGATATTGGAAGGGGGTTTCAAGTAACCTTGTGTATGTCCGACGACCCCATGTAGAATAGGGCTAATCATCTGGGGAAGATTTAAGGCTGATTTGCGTCTTAGACGGATTTTATCATTTGTATACTTCTAAGTAGCACAACTCGATCATTATTGTAAGTTATTGACATGGTAGATAAAAAGGACAGAGGGATCATATCAAGACTTATGAAATTCAAAATTTTACAGGAGTAAGTTTACTTTTTTTCATAAGATAAAAAATGTTGACACCCCGTTAAATAATTGGGAATCATTTCATGAAGCTCCCCTTGAAACCAGTGTGGGGTTAAGTTTCTTATCTTTCAATAACAGAATAAAATGTGTCAACCGTTTGACTGAATTCTGCAGATTTATCAATTGATATTTCTTCTGTTGTGAGAAATGTGTAAATGACATTGCGTATTTTTAGAGCTTAAGTCTTGTTTGAATGCCTTTTTCTAAATCCACCCTATCTTTCGTGGGGAATCAAACCTTTATTTCGGTAAACAGTGACTTGGCGTAAATTCTGTCTTTCTTAAGTCTTAGACAGAGCAGACAAAATGGAGATAGGTCGTAAGTCTGTTTAGTAGGATTGTCGTTTAGCTGAATTAATGGTATTCTCTGAATTTTCCACGACTCCAAGAATATAAGTTCGTTGATGCTTCAATCGATTATTCAGAGAAAAAGCAACGAGGTATGTGACGCGTTTGATATAGGCCTACTTGGTTGAGATATCATCGTGCCCGCACAATGTATCATGACGACTTACAAAAACATCTGGGAAACATCTTGTTCAGTGACACCAGATATACAGGTTGATAAAAGGTTCTGATTTTAGGAGATGTTGGCCGTACTGTTAAACAATTGATCTATCTCATTTACATTGAAACAAAGTGAAGCCTTGGTAGGAGATACATTCAATGACTTTCCATATTTCTCGTGGATTTCAATGGTTAAGTTCTTTCATGTTAAAACGTTGTTTAGTTATCTTGACGGCTCTTTTTAGATTGCTTCTACTTACTATCAACTCATCGTAAATGATCTCTTTGTCTGTAAAACTGACGGCTTTTAGTTGGCTAAATCTGTATAGAAGGTTCTGACATTTGCTCTGCAGTTCTCTTAATTGAGGATCTCGTAGCTAAGAAACCGGTAGTCTTGTTTTTATTGACCTTTTTGAAAGGATCAAGTACGTTTTTAAGATGAATTCAATTAGTAAGCAAGGTATTAGGATTCTCATGTTTCTTGCAGAGGTCAAATGGAAGGGTGGCAATTGATTCTCGGACGTTTTGCTGCCTTGAATTATATCTTCAGTTTGCACGATTTTAAATCGTCTCCGAAATCTCAACGCATTGACATTTGCAAGACAACAAATACCAGCGTCGTCACTCACTGTTCTAAATTGTAAATGTCATGGCGATTAGTACTTATCTTCTTAATTGTTTTTAGTACGCTTATAAGAGTGCAGTTACTATTTGTTTGTGGAGTTGATTTCGATAATAAATTTTGATACCAAAGAATGTTAGAATGATGATGTATTGATAAGTAAGAGCAATGGCTAATACCTATTCCATTGACGTGGGAATAATGCCTTGCCGTCTTCGTACCGGTCCTCTTTTCCATTTAGATCTTATAGGAATAATGCTTTGAAGTATTTCCACGCATCGTTTATGAGGTAATCCCAAACCTCCCATAATAATGTAAATTCGATATCTTCACATTCAAGAAAAATTAATTCTTCTTGCCGATTTGAGCGTAAATACCAAGAGCTAAGTAATACTTTGTCGCATTAAAAAAGTAATCCGAGGCAAAGTCCAATTATTATTTAGAATGTGCTCAAAAGCTCCATCCTTCCTTTTATTGCAATTAATAGTACTCAACAAGGAAGAGCTCTTGAAAACTATTTCGTACAACAGTACAGATGAGAAGACAAATTCAGTGACTCTGACATTAGTACAATGTCTAATTGTCGAGGCACAAATAAGAGCGCCACGTGGGGCCTCCTATTGACGAATTTATGACGATCTAATTTGTAGATAGCTTTGCTTTTGTCACTTGTTCACTTGATTTAATTAAATTTCTACATTGTGTTTCTAACGAGAAAGATAACAGTGCCATTTATTCAAATGGTACAAAACTCTCTGTTTTATTTAAACGGAGAGATTTCAACGATTTCACAGAAGAGGGTTGCGAAGTCAACTCTGCTCCCTCGCCATCTGTTACTCTTTATCCCTCTCTTATCCCCTTAAAGGCCCGACAAAAAAGCAGATGTTAACGTCAATTCGTCAAGCACAGCTACATGGTCTCCTGTTGATTCACCATCAAGCACAACGGCGCACATGATTTGTTCTGAGTCGACCAAGGATAGATTTCAATTATGAACATCCTTTGAACTAGTTAAGCAAACGGTGCCTTTCGACATGGACAACTGAGTAGTATTCAAAGATTGCTCACAATGGATTGTTCTCACATCAAACTGGGATCTGTCCAAACTATTTCCGCTGCTTCCTTTTAGGATTATATCAGATTTAAGAGGTTTTCTTACTTGATAGTTAAAACTATGGAATGCGAGCAAGAAGTGACTAAAGCCATATATGTCAGCGGGGGGCTAGCTCCCTGGTTTTATAAGACCTTCAAAAATCTCGTACAGTTTTCACCAGATAACTCTGATATGGTTTGAAATCATATTTGGTACTTCTACTGAGTTTATCGTATCGAATCAACAAGTGCATTTGATTTTTCTATAGCCTTGCGTTTGCACTGCTTTTTATCAATCTTGTTAAAGCCTAAAAGAATCTCCAATTCATAACTGTCGTTGTTTACCGAAGTAAAGTGGTTCATTCTTGCTTTAACATGGTCTAGTCTGATTCCAGTCCGTCATAGTTAAACCTTTTTGCAAGACAGCATCATGATCAAGTTCGGGAAATGATCAAGTTACTTCATAATTGTTTTATCATTATGTTGGTCTGTCCCTGCAACAAGTAATCGGGCACTAGATCAATCGGAATGATATTCAATACGATTTTATTTGATAACATAACATATTTGATATGCATTTTAAAAATTTAAATAGCAGACAACGAGTTAGTTCGCAAAAAGATATACTTCCATAACTGCATAAAAATACGTAATCTCTTGTGTTGTGGGATTAATTTACGTCGTTTATTCCCTGGAGAAAGAATGTCGGTCACACGTTGGATCAGAATCATGTAAATGACACTGACTGTTATGCTTGGTAACATGATATGATCTGTGAAGTAGATGACTAACTGACCAAAATATGACACAGATTGGAGTAATAAGCATTATGAGCGAAAGAATGAAGATCGCAATATATGTCGGTGTTTTCAAGAGACTTAAGATCTAGAAAATGTGTCATTTGGATGTACTTATTGTTAAATTAGTTGTAAAGCTTCTCCATCATTTCTTTTTATTGCGTAGTTAACATACAATTATACTTTACCGTCAGAATGTAATTTTGGAGGAGACAATCACTTCAAAACATCAATACTAAGACAGCCAGCCCTATCTCTTGCCTCTACTGGAAATGGCATTATCACTGTCACTATCTCTTTTCACATTCCAGGTGCAAAAGAAGTCTAAACATAAAATGCTGTGCCTTACCATCTTTGCTTATTCTGCCCTTAGGGCCGCTGACTCCCATCGACGTCACTGCAATGGCTGGTCTTCTACATCGCGGGGTTCTCTTTGGAACAAGATCATCATGGTCTGATTCTAAAATCAAGAGTGTAGCAAAAGTTACCAAAGCAAAGCTAGACAAGTATATTCGCGCAGGTTACAACCTGGTCTTTGTATCAGTTTAGTTGAAGCAACCTTAGAATTTCGCAATCAAAATACACTAAAGCGAAATCATATCTAATCATTTTCTTTACGTAACTCTTGTTACACAATCATCATAGTATAAAGTTATTCTTTCTGTTTTTCACCAACACGATATTTGGTTACTGTTTTCTCTATTTAATTGCCGAATAACATCCCTGAAAAGGAAAGACGAGGGCGCACGATTAATATTTAATGGAGTTTTCACTCAGTTGAAAAATTCTGGTTTACTCCAGGTGGTCAAATTTATCACAAAGGCACGGAGGGAGAAGAGCGTCACGTTTCATCTCATGATGCCTTTAAAAGGAACTTCTTTTTAATTTACTTGGCTTAACATTTTTCGCAAGACTGTCCACATTTACATTCTTCACCAGTAGTGCCACGTTATCACAGAAATGCCTCGATAATGTCCCATTTAACAAATCTGCAGATACACAGCACAGAAAAGTGATCTGTGCAATTCTCAAGTCCTTCACATAGTCTACCTCTTACGGACCTACTTTACCTCTGACTTATGCCTTGGTCCTAGCTCTGTTATATTCATCATAAGAATTCTTCTTGCGAGCAGAAGATAAACTCAGTTAAAAATTGGAGCTCACGACTTTATGAAAACTATGTTTCTCGTACATTTCCCAAATGAATCTGCAAGGGCTAACGTATTGCTCTGATCCATTTAAAGTTGTCTCACCGTGTCAAAAATATTGTCGCAAACATCGTTTACAGACGCCTTGCGCCGTGTATGGTTATCTGTATAGAGGAGCGTATAGTTTAAGTTAATACCAAAAATGAGCCACAAGCATTCCATACCAAACCATTCATTTTCAAGTCTCCAATGACTAAGCTGACACATGAAAGGTAGGTCCTCATTTTGTACTTCCGCATGCTTTGGCGCAACTTATTGTCACTCACTCACTCACTCACTAATCCTCGAGCACCGTGCGGTGCGTAGAGCCAACTTGCAACTTATTGTGTGTCTGTGTTATACAGTATGTCATTAATTTTCCAGTCAACGAAAACTCACTGGAGTTAAGAAGGTGATTATCATTCATTGTCCGTGCGCCAATCTGAATTCATTTCCTTGGGGTCCCCGGATCGAGCTGGGAATTAACACAAGAAGTCGTTCGGGTACTCTTGGAGATGAGGGCTAAAACAACTTTAACTAGTTTACAAATAAAAAAGTAGTAATTTTTAACTAAAAGATAAGAGAGAAAGGTAAAACAGCATTTTCTTCGTGAACATACCATCTGAAGCAGCTGGACTGGGCTCCTGTCTTTCCTCGAGCTTTGCGTTAACAAGGGCCTTGTCCGCTAGCACCAGAGCAGGTCTTTGTCTTTTTGGCAGTCTCAGACGAGCTTGAGCATAGGAGTAGTAAAGCGTGAAGTTGCTGCCAATAACTGAGACGGGTAATGCTAAGATTAACACGCCTGAGCATGCGCAGAGTGCTCCAATAATCTTGCCAGCGGATGAGCGTGGCGTTATATCACCGTATCCTACTGTAGTCATAGTTATTATTGCCCACCAAAAGGCCTCTGGGATACTACCAAATGTCCCTTGACTGTACGTCTGTTGTAAAGGAATTGAATTTAAAGAGATGTTTAGCAAGGGCTAATTAAGTTCCTAGCAGTTTCAAAGATAAATATCAAATTGAAAGCACGTTATTTATGTTATCAAATTCGATAAAAGAATACATGAAGGAATAATCCTTGGAAATAAAGTACCAACAAGCTTGTTCAAGACTCAAATATATTCTTAAGCATGATGATCAAAATGAAACATTTACCAGCTTTTTATTATTATTGTTATCATTATATCAAAGCAGCGTAAATCATCAAATTTGATGAAAGAATGTAATATGAAATCAAACCTCTGGAACTACTGTAACCGTATCCTTAAACCAAATGCCGTATTAAATTACCGTCATTTGACGAACAGTCCTGTCACTTCTATTTTAAATCTAAGCTCAGTTCGGTGAATAACAGAGCCTTCGATATTCCTTCCTGGATACCAAAACTAAAGAACCCATCTCATCCGTTCGATGTGTCTCCACCCAATTCAGTGAAATAGCCAAAATAATATATAACATGCGTTCTACTTCATAGACTTGTTCCTTCGATCATGTAAGTTTTATTATGCTCAAGAAATGTCCGATATTACGCACTATATTATGGAAAATAATCGTGAACGTATGGTCTACGGGTGAACTCCTATCCATTTGGATTGGGAAAATGCCCGGACAGTATTGATGCATAGGAAAGGTACAACATCAACTCCAGAGAATTTTCGTCCTATCACTCTACGAAGTATCATGAGTTCTTACTTAATGGATGCAAAAACTACTTTGTCGCACAATTATATATTTCTGGGCAGACATATCTTCGACTGTCGCACATACAGCAACATTGTCAGAAATCATCAATCATGCCAATAGCTATCAAAGAAGTCTAACAATATCACTGCTTGATCAAAAAAATTCTTTTGGAGAAGTACACCATCATTTGATCAAGAAAGTCGTTGATTATCATCACGTACCACCAAAAAGAAAATCTCTTATCTGCTCGCTAGACACCAAATTTACATTCATTATCGCCACGAAATGCTTCCAAACTCGTCCGATTTCTGTCAGGCATGGAGTTTTGCAAGAAGACTGTTTGTCACCGACTATATTCAACCTATGCTTTAATAGCTTGATGCAATTTGTTAAACAGGAAAAGCTCAAATCCGTCGGCCATAGATATCATATATATTACTTTCGGCTGTCTAAGACGCAAAACTATGTTAAATTTAATTTTGTTTCTTTGTTTATATAGATTCTGTACTGATGCATGTAAGAATCTTAAAATTGGAGAGAATGATTGTAAAAAACATAATATGGTTAGAATATACTACAACGACAATAGCAATAACAATAACAAACAGAAATGGTCAACAACATCAGAATCGTTTTACTAACTATTGAGTAATCAATCTTTATTCTTTTAAATGTAACCAGGAGGCCGAAAACAGCAGCACAGGGTAAATATCTTTGCGAATTCTCCATCTATCCCTAGTCTAAACTCCGAATTATAATATAGAAATAATCCTGATTACTTAACATCGATGAAAGGATTTCTTTCATGGTCTAGTGTGATATGGACGTCATCTTTACAAATGTATATATGTGAGAAATTGTTTACTGTACTCGATCACAAAAATTGAATAATGTTTGAAATGAATAAAGAAACATTTAGTTCGTACTGATGATCTAGCTCTCATCTCAATTATCGATTTGATAACAGCTCCGCTAAATTACCAGCAACGTAATGTGACACAGTGCCACAAGAAGATTCTAAATGGTAGGCAAATACTTCTATTCATAAATTCTAAGTGCCTGTTTTGAGACAATAGTTGTCATGACTGCCTAACGGTTCCTATCCTTGTCCCTGTCCTATAACTGGAGTCATCCTATTCTTAAGCCCGTGACCCTTTCTCTGCCAGATAACTTCCTTAAATTCTACTTTTGAACACTACCTCGTCCGATTCTCCCTGTCTGGTAACATCCCCTGAATAGTTTACCTGCCGTCACAGGATAAATCCATCATCTGCGATGTAGTTTTGGCTCTCTTAAAAACGTTTTCATTCCTAATTCTTTCGGTTCAAGAAATTTATATTAGCAAGTTAGAAGAGACACTAGTGAGAAGTGAAAATGTCACCACCGGGTGTCAACAATGCCTTTAACAGAGATCGCATCTGCTTGGCCATATATAAGTTTAAAATAGCGTTATTTTTGTACTTATGCTAACTTAAAGGATTTTGAAGATTGTTTTCATGTTTTTGAAAGAGATCACAGTTGTACCTATTCTTGACTTTGTCTCATAATCACCCCTACAAGTCATCGCTGTTTAACTCCCTGAATAATTGAAATAATTTACGTGTTCTATTATATGTATATAAACGTGTTCCCTAATTTTTTGGTTGCTTTTTGGCGACCTATATTGCTTTGAAGCAACCGGACCGAAAGTTTTCTTACATTTTATTGATAGTTCCTCTTTTTCAGCTTTCTCGTTCACTCTTTTTAAAATGTTCTGAACTTCTTTTGCAGAGTCTGCTATGAAAGCCGTGTTATCTTCATGTCTTATGTTGTTGAAATTCTGAATACAATCACAGATATTGGGGTGAAAGCAATCGCCGTTTAAATCGTCACAGGTTTTTGAGATTCAACTCCTCTCAATTGTGACACAACTCTTGTGCTTATTACGTTTTATCGCTTAATTCGTCTTTTTCATCATACATACGCTTTTACGCATTACATTTTCGTCACTTGTCAATGTGCACAGAACAAACATGATTATTTCATTGGTAAGGCCCAGTGTGTTTAGTTGGGCTCTTACTTTCATATCCTGACCCAAATTTCTTGCTAGACACTTTGGGGGAATTGTTTTTTGTCTACTTCTTTGATATCCTCGATTAACATTGGAACATACCAGAAAATGTAAGATGATGAATTTGCCCGCATGCACAAGCGCTTCATTACCCACGTGGCAAAGAGCACTGCGGAGAGACTCGAGATTATCATCGACATTGTCAACGCTAACATCTTACGATCGTATAATCGGATAAGCGAATGAATGACTTACTCGACGTTTTTTACGTTGACAGACCAACTCATTCGAAAAGAAAACAATGCGTATTAGAGACACTTTATGGCTTATAGGTACGAGTGAGAGACTTTCAAATAGATAATTTTCCAAATGTTTATTTTCGAGTATTGCAAACATTTGCCTATCTCACTTTCACAGTTCAATGCTCAAAAAGAGTAGGTGAGCATCATCAAACGTCGCAGTCCTTCAGAATTCGTTGAATATTTAAGGTACCACTTCCATTCCTACATTAAATTGCTTGATAACAACCCTCGGAAGTAAACTACCTTCTCAATTTAACACTTTCTTTTTGGTATTATTTACAATTTATTAGTTTCTCATACTTATTGAGAAGAACTCAACTACTAACACGGCTTCTAAATTGAGGTATGTAATATTCTGCGCTTTCTATTCTTGAAAATTCTAACCTCACTCCCAGCCATTAACATGATCGACTTCACATTTATTATGAACCCCATTCTATCTGGTTCTTGAGAGTAAACGATTATTGTGGACTTCTACTACATATTCCCGGGGTTTCAATAGCATCTTCAGCGTAAACAAGCACTTACATCCGTGATTCGTCTCTTTCATCAATGAAATGGACGTTTCATTTACACCTACCTAAAATACATATATACACATAATACATGCATCTATTTACATATATATATTTATACAAGTACATACATGCCTCCATATAAAAGTACATACTTAATTTTGATCGAATATAGACTCATTGGACTGTTGAGCTACTTTCAATATATTTCATGAAGTTGAGAAAGAACTGCAAATTATATACAAATGGTCTGTAAAGAAGCAGTCTCTCCATCAGAGACCCCAATGAGCAATGAGACAAATATTGAAACTAACTTACGTAAGTAGTAACACTACTCAATACGTCAACAAGTTAGGTCACCACAAATACCCATTCCTTGCCATGAAAAATTCCTGGATTCCAAAACACCTTACCCATTGATGCACTTTTCATCACACATCTAACTGACTCTCTAAAAATTTGCTTTCCTCTTACAATTGCAATGGTGCATGCTACTTCGATGCTTCTGATGCAAGGGTATAGAAAATTCTCTTTAGTAGGTAGTAAGGGTAGACAGGATTGCGATGATAATCCAAGCATTCTCCTACTGACACATAACGATAAAAAAATCCTGTCTACAAGTCTTTGCCCTTGAAGAAAGTAACATGTAATTTTGACAACAAAAATATAAAGGTTCCACAAGTGGTATTTATGTTGAATTTATCTATTATTTAGCACCATGGTACTCTAAACTCCATCTGCTTCTACACGCTGCTTCACTTGAAGTTTTAAAGGCTCCAGAATGTGCGTCATCTCTATACAAGTTCCGTGAAACTCCAGAAGCTACATTGCCACCCAAAGTCTTTCAAATCTTAAGCTAGACTCTTCATACCTTCCAAATCCTCTTGAAAGAACGGAAGTAAGCGATTGCTTATGTTCTAGCAATAGAGAGTCACAAAAAATAGACATTCAATAACTGTGCACCAATGTCGTGCACGAATGTCTTGCACCAGATAAGCCTATGTGTTGTCTTCTCACTCAAACAACCACTTTCTCCATGAAAGTCATCATTAAGATGCACTGTACTAAGTAAGGCAGTTTGGTAAGTGTATGCAAAAATACTCCTGTAATTGTTCAGTGATATACACACTAAGCGAGTTATGATATTCAAATAAGCCCCATGACATTACAAATCTTAAAAAATGTCCCTTACATTCTCGTACAAGCAGCAGTCGTTTCTCTTACCATCACAACATTGCCATGGTAGAGTAAGGAATCACGTTTACTTATTCCAACGGATTAAAAGTCAAACGCTTATGTTTCCTTAAATTCCGTGTTCTGAAAATATCATTTAATTATAAGTTATTGTGTGATGATCAACTGATTCCTCATTTAAGTGACATGCTCTATCCTTTGCATACAATAACAAGGCATATTTGTTCAGTTCATGTGTTATTTCATGCTTCCATAAACTTCACAAGTATTCATCTTTAAGCAAATTATGTATATGACAAATAACTATTTATCGATTGCATGCTTAGCAAGTACTTATCCTTCACAAATTTTCAAAGTTCTCTTGGCACTCTTCAAAAAAACGTTTACAAAATGCTGACGTGATAATAACTGTATGTGTTAACTATTTTATATCTCTTTGTCGGGTCTCCTTCCAACAGCAGAACTAGGTCCACAAAATTATAGAGGACAATTTTAACATATTGCCATGTGACGAGGAGCATAGGAGAGTCTTTTCGTCTAAACCAATGGTTGCGTTTAGAAGAACAAAGTCCCTTAAAGAT